>RJWM01020201.1:0-37589 GCA_004363535.1 Dasyprocta punctata
TTTCTTTTATGTATGACCATACTTTTATGCTTTATTGGTTTTACTCCGAACTATTTCGCTTGGTTATATTAGATCTGATGTTATGGGTAGTTATTTCAATGATAACAAGAGGTATTCTAAGGGGAAAAGAAGGAAGGAAGAGAAAAGGAAAAAAACATAAATTTATAAACATGCATAAATAAGACAGTTAAAAAAAACCATATTGCTAAATACAATAGCTATTGAAAAAGAAAAGTTAATATACCTGAATTGATGAATCTTACATGTCTATATCTGTCAATATCCCCAACCCCTGGGAAGGTAACGATATGCAATATTGTAACTACTGCCAAACTTCAACCACCTCAGTGTGTAAACCTACAATGTTATTGTATCAGATCTGTTGTTCTTGTTTGTCTGTCTTTTTTTGACTTTTATTTCTAGCTTCTGTATCTATTTTCTCTTAAATAAAAAAAAATAAAATAAAATGAGAATTTGACACGTCTGAGAAACTTAAAAAAATGTTTGTCCATAATATTATACAGGAGGATAATTATGGATATACATGCAGGAGTTGGATCATATGAAGTCTTGTGGACAATGTTAAATAGTTTGAAATTTATTTAATTTTCCAAAGCAGTACCTTAAAGGATTTTAACCAGTAAAATTATATGATCAAAATTTCAATTTTAAAAGATCACTTTTGTTGCTGTGGGGAGAACAGATTGCTTGAGGAAAAGAGTAGGCAAAAAGCATCCCCTGAAGAGGATATTGAAGTGATGCAAAATACAGATATTGGTAGTTTAAGACATGGTGGTGGCATAAGAGTATAGAATGAAAAGATCATGATACGACCCCTGAGGAATGATCATTTAGGCATTCTGTAGGAAAGAGAGATGATTCAGAAGCCAAACACTGGTTCCAAGAGGGAAGAAATAATCAGGTGTCAGAAACTGTGGAGAGGTTGAATTATATAGGAATGAAAAATATGTCAAATTGATATGGCAGCTTGGTGATCTTTTCCGACCCCTGGAAGAGAAATTTTAGTGGATTCAAAAGTTATGTTGAAGTGGACCACGAGGGAGTATAGGCTTTCTTTTTCTGGCACGTCTTCACTGTTGGAAAAAAATACTACTGATTAACAGATGATAAAATATCTACTTAAAAATCTCAAAGATATGCAAGGTAAGGAATCAACAGGCTACAATCTAAGAGACTGAGGTTATAGAGATTCAAAGTACTGAAATAAGTTTTTTTCTTTTTTAAACAGGGAGAGGGCCCCTGCTATAGCCCTATTTGTATTTTTTGTGTTTTTTTAATTTTATTTTAAAGAGAAAGAAACAATGAAAACAATGATAGAGAATTTCATAACAAGATAATAGGAAATTAACAATGATTGATATATGGCATATTGTTATCTTCAAAGTAGTTACTCAGATTACAAGATACAGGCATGCAAAATTGATCAAACACTACAAGCACAAACCATACTTTTGAATGAACTAAAAAACTAGTAGTATAATTATCTTAGCTATCTTTTGTGTGTGTGTGTGTGTGTGTGTGTATATAATATGAATACAATATATATATATATTTCTTTTTCTTTTCTCTTCCTTCTTTTCTCCTTTCCCCATCCCAGTTGTTCTTTCCTTTTAGGCAGTTTCTTTCCCTTTCATGATACCTATTGTAGATTTTGGATCTTATTTACTTTTTCAGTTTCTTACACTAGGGAGAAAATACAGTGCTTATACATGTGATTCTGATTTATCTCACTCATGAATATGGTTTCAAGTTGCATCAATTTACCTATAATAGCCTTGAATTTATCCTTCTTTATAGCTGAGTAGTATTCCATTGTATAAAAATATGACATGTTTTTTATCCATTCCTCGGTTGATAGGCATTTGGGTTGTTTCCAAGATTTAGCTATTGCAAATTGTGCTGGTATAAACATGGATACACTTTATCACTATGGTAGGATGTTTTCAATTGTTCTGGGAAAATATTCAGATGGAGAGTAATTGGATCAAACGGGACTTCTAAGACTAGTTTTTAAAGGAATCTCCACACTGATTTCCACAGTGGTTGTACCAGTCTACACTCCCACCAAAAGTGGAAAAGGGTTCCTTTTTCCTCACAGTGCCACCAGTGTCTGTTATTGGTTGATTTCTTAATAATAGCTATTGTTTCTAGGGTGAGATGGAATTGGAGTGTTGTTTTAATTTACATCTCTCGAATGACCAGTGATATTGAACATTTTTTCTCATATTTACTTACCATTTGCATTTCTTCATCTGAGATGTGCATATTTATCTCAGATGCCCATTTTTGGATTGGGTCTTTGAATTGGGAGGAGGGGCTGATGTTTTTCAATTCTCTATATATTCTAGATAGCAATCCTTTGTGAAAAGAAAACGCACAGATTGGCTAAAATATTTTCCCAGTCTGTGGGTTTTCTTTTCACTCTGTCAGTGATTTATTTTGATGTGAAAAAACTTTTTAATGAGGTGGGATCCCAGTTGTTGAGTCTTTGAAGAAATTCCCACGCAGCTTGGTTTTTGTTTGTGAACTCTCTGCCTTCCTTTATGTCGTTGAGATTTCTGCTTGCTTTCTCTTCCAGTGGATTCAGTGTTTCCATTTTGATATTTAGGGCTTTGACCCATTTCAAATTTAGTTTACTGCATGGTGATAGACATGGATCTAATTTTAATCTTCAACCTGTGGAAAGCCAATTTTTTCAACATCATTTATAAAAGAGGCTACCTTTCTTCCAGTGAATATGTTTGGCCCCTTTGTCAAAGACAAGGTGGATGAGTTTCTTTGTAGTTATATCTGCATCTTCTAATCTGTTCCACTGTTGCTCAGGTCTGTTTTTTTTTTTTTGCCACTTCCTTGCTGATTACATCACAGTAGCTTTGTTGTATTATTTCAAGTCAGGGACTGTGATGCCTCCTGCCTTGCCTTTGTTTCCCAGGCTTGCTTTTTGTATTCTAGGTCTGTTCAGTTTCCAAATGAACTTCAGGAATGTTTTCTGTAGATCTGCGAAGTATGCTAATAGTATTCTGATGGGAATTGCGTTAAATCTGTATAACAGTTTTGGTAGTATGGCCATTTTGGCAATGCTGGTTCTTCTTACCCATGAGCAAGAGATATCCTTCCATTTTCTGATATACTGTTTGATCTCTTTTTCCAAAGTACTGTAATTTTCAATGTATAAGTGTTTTACTTCCTTTGTTAGATTGATTCCTAAGTATTTCATCTTTTTGGATGTTATTGTAAAGGGTGTGGTTTCTCTAATTTCCTTCTCAGTGAATTTGTTGTTTCTGTACAGAAATGTAATGGATTTCTGAGTGTTGACTTTGTATCCAACTACACTACTAAATTCGTTTATTAATTCTAGAAGTCTTTTGGTGGAGTTTTTGGGGTCTTTCGTGTAGTTTCATGCCATCTGTGAATAGCGATAGTTTAGCTTCTTTATTTCTATCCTTATTCCTTTTATTTCTTCTTGTCTGATTCCTCTGGCTAATGTTTCCAGAACTGCGTTGAATAGGAGTGGTAATAGTGGACATACTTGTCTTGTTCCTGATTTTAGAGTGAAAGCTTTCAGTTTTTGTCCATTTGGTATGATGTCAGCTGTTGGCTTGTCACAGATAGCTTTTACCAAATTGAGGTAAAGACCATGTACTCTGATTTTCTGTAGGGTTTGTATCATGAATGAGTGTTGGACTTTATCAAAAGCTTTTTCTACGTCTAATGGGATGAACGTGTGAGTTTTGTTTTTGGCTCTGCCAGTATGGCATATTACGTTTATTGGTTTGCGTATGTTGAACCATCCCTGCATTCCTTGGTTGAATTTCACTTCGTCATGCTATATAATCTTCTTGATAGTTTGCTGCATTCTGTTTTGCTAGTATTTTATTTAGGATTTTCGCACCTATGTTCATTAGGGAGATGCCGTGACTCATAGAGTTCCAGATGTTTTCTGGGGGGAAGGATGGTGAGAGGATGAGAAAAATAAAGAAGAGACAAAGCTGGGGTCTGGTGGAGCCCTTACACTCTGGGTGGGAGGAAAGAAACTTCCCCCTCCCTTTAGGGACGTTTATTTATACATTTTAGCAATTTAATGTCACCTGACACCTGTTGTCCTAACAACCCACTCTTCAGATTGTCTTGGGGCTAGGTGTTCTTTGAACTGAAACAACTTCTTTACATGGCTTGCCCTGGGTACTCTTTGTTCTTGGGATGGCCATGCCCCAGCCTTGCATGTGTGATCAATTCCAGCTTCAGTGGCTCCCAAAAGGGAGATTGACTTATAGTTCTCTTTTTTGGTTGAGTCTTTCTCTGGCTTTGGTATCAGGGTAATACTTCTCTCCAGCCATGAGTTAGAGAGAATTGCTTCCCTTTCAATTTAATTAAAGAGTTTGAGGAGTATTGACATTAAGTCTTCTCTAAATTTCTTGTAAAATTCAGCTGTGAATCCATCAGAACCTGGGATTTTCTTTGTTGATAAGTTTTTAATTAATTTTTCAATTTCATTAACTGATATTGCGTTATTCAGAATATTTATACTTTCTTGATTCAGCTTTTGTAATTCATATATTTCAAGGATTGTGTCCATTTCTTCTGTGTTTTCAACCCTATATGAGTAAAGATTTTTGAAGTAGCTATTGATGATCTTCTGAATTTCTGCATGATCTGTAGTTACTAGTGTTAATAATCTTTTCATTCCTTATTGCATGAATTTGAGTTTTTGTTTTCTTTTTTTGATAAGGTTGGATAGAAGTTTATAAGTTTCATTTATTCTTTCAAAGAACCAGCTCTTTGATTCATGAATTCTTTGTATTATTTTCTGAGTCTCAATGGCATTAATTTCTGCTCTGATCATTATAATTTTCTCCCTTGTATGGCCTTTGGGTTTGACTTGCTTTTCTTTTGCTAGAAAACTGAGGTACAGCATTAGGGTGTTTATATGTGCTCATTCTGTTTTCCTGATGTGAGCATTCACCACTATAAATTTTCCTCTTAGGTTTGCTTTCATGGTGTCCCATAGGTTCTAGTAAGTTATATTTTTTTGTTTGATTGTAGATACTGTTTAATTTTTTCTTCAATTTCACCTTTGTCCCATTGGTTGTTCAGAAAGGTGTTATTTAATTTCCATGTGTTTATGGAGTTTTTGCAGTTTCTTTCTCATTAATTTCCAATTTCATTGCACTATGGTCAGATAATATGCATGGGATAATTTCAATTGCTGTCATTTACTTAAGCATGTTCTATGGGCTACTATGTGATCTATTTGAACAAGTGTCCTGTGTCCAGCTGAGAATGTGTATTCTGATGTTGTTGGGTGGATCACTCTGTAAAGGTCTACTAAGTGCATTTGTTCACAGGAATTGGTTCAGGTCTGTTATTTGTTAGCTAAGTTTTTGTCTAGTTCATCTCCTTTGTGACAATGTGGTATTAAGGTTCCCTGTTACAATTGTGTTATTGTTTATTTGATTTTTCATGTCTATTAATGTTTGTCTTATATAGTTGTTTACTCCTATATTTGGTGCATATATATTTATGATTCTTATCACTTCCTCTTGAATTTTCCCCCTAAAAGTATGTAGTGACCTCCTTTATCTCTTTTGATCATTCTTGGTTTGAAGGTCATATTGTCTGCAAACAGAATAGGTACCCATGCTTTTTGTTGAGTTCCTATTGCCTAGAGTATTGTTTTCCATTCTTTGACTTTTAGTCTATAAATTTAATCTTGAGTTAAATGTGTTTCTTGTATACCGCATATTTTTTTTTCCGGTTCTGGAGATTGTTCTCACAATCTGCGCCTGCCAGGCAGGTGCTTAAGCCACTGAGCTAAACTCCAGGCCCTATTTTTTCGAGGCAGGGTCTCACTATGTAGTTCAGGCCGGCCTTGCTCACGTTGTAGTCCAAACCAGCCTCGAACTCACAATGCTCCTCCTACCTCAGCCTCCTGAGTGCTGGGATTAAAGGGGTGTGCCACCATGCCTGGTTTGTATACAGCATATTGTTGGGTTTTGTTTCCTGATCCATTCTGCTGGTCCATTTCTTTTGATTGATTGAATTGAGGCCATTTACATTGATGGTTATAACTGATATGTATTGGCTATTTTTTGGTATCAAGGACCAGACTCATGACCTCTCATTTTTCCTGGCAGGCACTTGTGTCACTGAGCCAAATCCCCAGCCCTGGCTTATCTTTTTCATGCTATTTTCCTGCTGTTGGTTCCCTACTTTTCCCCTCTGTTTAATTTTTTGCCCTGTCTGGTGGTTTCTTTCTGTTATTGTTCTTGGAATTGTGTTCATCTTATCTCTGTCTAGAATATCTTTCATTACCCTTTGCAGTGTTGGCTGGGTGGTCATGAATTCACCCAGTTACTCTTTGTCATGAAAGTATCTTATTTCCCCATTAATTTTGAAAGATAGTTTCACAGAGTATGTCAATCTAGGTTGGAAGTTGTTTCCTTTAAAGACTTGAAATACTTGAAGCTCTTCCTGACTTGACGGTTTGTGTTTATAAGTCTGTCGTGATTCTGATGGGCTTTCCTTTGTAGATGGTCTGCTTTTTTCTTTCTCTAACAGGTTTTAATATTCTGTACTTGTGCTGAATTTCTGGGATCTTGATTATTATATGTCTGGGTATATATTTATTTTGTTTATGGCTAATACATTTCTATATGCCTCATTTATCTTATGTCAGATACTTTTCCCATGCATGGGAAGTTTTCTGCTATTACTTTGGTAAATAGTATTTTTATGTCATTTGTGTTGACTCCTGCTTTTTCACTGACAACAATTAATCTTATACTATTTTTCTGTGTGTCGTCTTGTATGTGTTAAATTATTATTTCTTGACCTTTTGTTATTTTCAAGAGATTTTTCCCTTCATTGTCAGTAGGGAGATCCTATTTTCAAGGCCTGAAAGTCTGTCTTTAGTCTTGTTCAAGTGGTTTTGCTGACTTTCAATGGAGTTTTTAATTTCCTGGATATCTGTTTGAATATGTTTCATGCATTCTATTTCTCTCTTACGTTGATCATTCATGGTTTCCATCTTCTTCCTACCATCATCTTTTTTGTCTATCTCTACTCTAGATTTGCTGAGCAATTCCTTTAAAAATGTTGACATTTCTTTTTTTTTCCTGAGCGATTATTTCTGATCTGATTTCCTCTATAGCCTCATGCATTTTTTTCTTTACTTTGGTTGCTATCATTTCACAAATTTCAGGTGTGTGTTTTCCAGTCTCTTCAATGTTATGTCTCCTGGACTCATTCTGGGTGGGCTGAACACCTGAGATTGCGGTTTGCTATTTTGTCTCATCATTTTCTAGTTAAAAATTTTTTTAAATTTTGTTTTCTGTGATGATACTTGTGAGTTTTTGCAGTAGGAAGCTGTATCACTAGTATCAAGGCCTCTCCAGGAAAAGCATGTTCTTTATGAATGTCTTCTGTGTGTCTTCCGGTTCGTTTCTATCCCAAGATCTTACTTTTTCAATTAAGTGAGGGTGGGATATTGGTATCTGTTTAACTCAGTTCTCAGTCCTTTGGTGTAGGGCTGTAGTGATGTTATTACCCCAGAGCTTTCTAATACTGTTACAGAAGGGGGAACAACTGATTACAACAGATATGACATCCTAGCTAAAGTAGTAAAATTAGTATTAACAATAGTGTCCAGCACAATTTAGAAACTTACAAACTGTAGTAACTGTTGATTTTGTACTTTAGACCATAGGAGCATAGTCTATAGTTACAGAACAGAACCAATTGTAAATTAGGAGTTTGTATGCAAAGTGTTTCCCCTTAGTAGTCTGGTTTTACCCTGTGTGGGGAAATTTAGGGAAGATAGTGTATAAAACAAAGATACTTGGCAAGGAAGTAGAAGCAAGGCTGGAAGACAAGGAGTGTTCACGCAACGTTTGGGAAACTAGAGAAGGGGGTAGAAAAGAAAGAAAGAAAAAGTGGTCAGTGGATTATCCAAACTTGGTATCTGGATTTGGGGATTGAGATTACTTCTCTGTGGCTGGAGTTCTCCCCAGCCATTTAGAAAAGAGAGAAAAAGAAAGAAAACAAGAAACAAAAAAGAAAGAAAGAAAGAAAGAAAGAGAGAGAGAAAGAAAGAGAGAAAGAAAGAAAGAAAGAAAGAAAGAAAAGGAGTAAGAACAAAAAGGAAAATGAAAAGACAAAGAAAGGAGAGGAGGAAAGAAAAAGAAAATTGAGAGAAGAGGGACATTTACTGAGTTCTGGAGTCGTCCTGCACTGGTTGCAGGTCCTGCAGTGTAGTGGGAGGGGCCAGATACCTAGATTCCTCTGATGAAGCCACTGAAATTAGTTTTGCTCTGAAGACAATTGCAGAATTTAAAGAACTTGAAGATTTCAACTCTGCAGACGCCACCTAAAATAGGGTGCAAAGACAAGCTCACAGCGATCAACTAAAAGAAGGTCTAATAGGGAATTTTTTCCCAATTAAATTGACACCCAAAAGGAATACATTCTCAGAGAAGGAAGATTTAACTTGCTTGCCCACCTGCTCCCACAGGGGATTCAAAAGAATAGTCTCTTGGTGCCAAGCAGGATAGAAGCAGGGGAAATGGCCTAGCAGTTAAATCATGCAGCCTGATTCATATTGCCTGAGTGAATAAGCCTACATAAGCCGCTAGCCATAAATTTAAAGTGACTCTGGCTTGCTAATGCTCCCAGGCACCTAGCAAAAGCAAATAGTTCCTCTGTGAAGAAATTCACCTTTGTCTTAGATCTCAAAGAATTTACTCGAATTATTTTTACAAGGTAAGTAATCAGTTCATAAAAAGTTAATCAAACAAAGAAATGAATTATCACAAATGAGAATCAGCAAAAATAAGAGATAGTAGACTCATATCCTGAAGTAATTTAGATCCTGGAATTCATCAAACACAGAACATGAAGAACTGTTTTTATTATGTTTAAAGAAAAATATGTGCAAAGAGACAGAAAGTCTAAAGAGTAAACATATTTGAAAGAAATACTTTATTGAACTTCTGGAAGTAAAAAAAAGTCATAATTAAAATCAAGAATTCAGTAAATTGAAGAGATCGGCAGCAAATTAACTACAATTAATTAGAGAATTGGTGACTTAGAAGACAGTTCAAAAGAAATTACTCAGAATTATAGAAAGGCCAAATATTTAAGAGACTACAAAATACATTTTTAAACAAGATGCCATTGTGTAGTAAGTTTCAAATCAATGTGTATAATATGACATATAGTAGGTCTCCTAGTATATATTTTATTTCTGAAGAAAATATATGAGAGGTTAACTAAGAAAAAGAATTTGGAATTCAGAGTGATCGAGTCAGAAGGTCAAAATAAATATCTAATCAGAGTTTCAGAAGGAAAGGAGAAGGGTAAAGGAAAGAGTCAATATTTTAAAAAGTAATAGGTAAGGGTTTTTCAGAACTGAAGTGATAACACAAGAGTAGGGCAGCCAGTGATGTGGCAGAGTTGGGGTGGGGGGATTACTTTTAAAGAAGGGACAGATACTACATAGCTAACTTGACATCTGGCTCCTAGCAACAACAGTGGAAACCGTCAGACTTAAAGCCAGTTTCAACAGGGTACCTACACTGTGTTCTCATTTGTATAACATTCCTGAAATGACACAATTATAGAAACAGAGGAAAGGTTAGTGGTTCCCAGGGGTGAAGGGGGAGTATGGGAGGAAAGTAGGTGTAACTGTAAAAGGACAACATGAGGGATCCTTCAGGTGATGAAAACTAGGGGGAAACTTGGTACAGCATACAGGAGATGCTTTAAAGTTTAATTTAAGAACTTATAAAAAGTAGCTTGAACAGTGCTTGTACTCTTCCATTTTATAGCTTATGGAATAAACTTCTTTTCTGTGCACTTGTCATTTGTCATGGTACCTAGTCTGTGCTATGGATTGAACTCAGGATCTCTTACATGACAAACATGCATCGCACTGCTGAACAGCATCCCCAGCCTTGTTGTGGTATTTTCTAAGCTTCAGTTCACTTTTCATATTTTATCTTTTGTGCTTTGAATATCACGAAATATTTTCAAGAGTCCTTTTAATGTGAAGTTTTGTTTTCATTTGTTTTTGCTAGCATCACTTCTTCTGGGATTCCATCTTTTTAATCATAATTACTTTCCTCACTTGTGTTAATAAGCTCACTTTCACTAGGTTCCTCTGGCTGTATAGCTTGAGTTTTTGGAATGGCATCAACATTCCCATGATCAACTGTTTCTTCTATGACTCCATGTACATCCTATTGGAATTTCGCTTCCTGTATTCTCACTTTATGTTTATTGCATCATCTTTGTTGGGCAGTTTTCTTACCAATTTTTATCAAACTCCACTTGGGTTTATCCCTGGAGTTCATGGAATCAACACAAGTGCAAGATTTGCAGTCGTGCATCAACTGAATAAGAGACACACAGTGACCAGTCATTGACAAACTTTGAAGAGGTGATATGATTGATCAATAATCATGCTCGTCTATTATTTACTTAGTTATTTATGGCTAGCAGCAAATTTTGTACTTTATGCAATTACTTACAGTTAACATACTTTGACAACTAAAATTTGAACTGTGTTGTTGAGGGTCTGGTATTATTTAACCAAACTGGGTTAACTGAAATTTGGGCATATTGGATTGATAGAAAATGAGAACTGCTTGTGTACGTGTTTTACTTATTAGATTCTATCCTGAAATGATTGATACCTAACACTTCATATAGAATATGAAAACCTTTTTATATTATGCTTCCTTTCTCTCCTCCCAATATTTGTGCTATTTTTGTCATATGTTTTACATTTACATATGTTATAAGCCCATAAAATAACAACCATTTCAGACAGTTTAAGAGATTTCAGCAACTAGAAAATAGTCTAATAGTCAAATATTTATGATTTCTTGTGTTCTGCCTTCCTTTGTGTAGATTCAGATTTTTAAAATCTGGATTAATTATTGTAGGATTTCCTTTAACATTTTTTGTGGTGCAGGTCTTCTAGTGAGGAATTGTTTCAGTTTTCATGAATCTGAGGAAGTTTTTATTTCGCATTTATTTTTTAGAGATATATTTATTGGATAAAGAAGTCAAAGTTGACTTTCTTTTACTTCTAATACTTTAAAAATATTGTTCCGCTATGAGAAATCTATCTTCTGTACAGAATGTGTTTTTTCCTGCTAAGATTTTCTCTACCACTGGTATAAAACCATTTGAATATTGTATTAGTAACTTTCTCAAATACTGAGCTCAACACAAATACAAAGTACTCAGTACCCACAAATTAAAGGAGAAAAGGTTTATTTTGTTTCACAGTTTATAGACGTTTCAGTCCATAGTTGACTGGCTCCAAGGAAGGGCGGCATGGCAGAAGGGCATGGCAAAGGAGAGATAG
The DNA here is from genome assembly GCA_004363535.1 of Dasyprocta punctata. Taxonomy (NCBI): domain Eukaryota; kingdom Metazoa; phylum Chordata; class Mammalia; order Rodentia; family Dasyproctidae; genus Dasyprocta; species Dasyprocta punctata. The sequence continues at coordinate 11,393 of RJWM01020201.1, forward strand.
TTCATGGTGTGGCAGGAAAGGGGAAGAAAGTCTTCCTTTTTTTTCATTTTTTATTCCATCCAGGCTACAAGCCTATGGGCTAGTGCCACCCAAATCCAGGGTGTGTCTTTCCTCCTCAGTAACTAAGTTCATCACCCGTATCCAAAACTATGCTAATCCAGTCAGGGAAATGATTTAAGATTTTCTGTTTCGCTGGTTTTAAGTTTTTTGAGTGTTGCCTTAGTTACATTCTTGTTGCTGGAACAAAATACTCAACACCCACAAGTTAAAAGAGGAAAACTTTATAACAAGTATCATGTGCCTCAATGTTTTCTTGATGTACCTTGTGCTTGAAGTTTGTTAACCTTACTAATTGTTTAATGCTTACTAATTAGCATACTACTTGACATGTTATTGATAAATGTATAAATACCTGCTGAATCAAACTGAATAATTTCATAAGACAAATCTATGGAATGAATACATTTCTTTAGATTTTCAATTTTTTTGCAGTACTGGTGCTATGGATTATATTCCCCTCCAGAGCCTCATGGGCTCATACTTGGGGCTTCTGGGACTAACTGGATCTTGGGTATGTTATACTGGATTAGTTCATTGACTGGTTGAGCATAGTTCTGGATATGGGTGATAGACTTACTTACTAAAGAGGAAAGATTCAACCTGGGTGTGGATGGCACCAACTTATAGGCTTATACACTGGAAGGAATAAAAAAAGAAAGAAGGCTTGCTACCTCTTGCCTGCCAGACCATAAAGTGTTTCTCATCTGCCATGCTTCTCTGCTATGCCACTTTGTCTTGGAGCTAGCCAACTATGGACTGAAATCTCTAGAAACTGTGAGCAAAAATAAATCTTCCCTCCTTTAAACCGTGGGTGTCAGGTATTGTGCCTCAGTGATGAGAAGTAGCTAAGACAACAGGGGACCAGACTCAGTGCCTCCCACAAGCACTCAACCACTGCACTATAACCCCAGTCCTTTAATATTCTAAATCAAAATAATTTCAAATACATGTAGCACATTTTTCAGTAGGCTGCTATGTTTACTTTATCGTCACCTACCTCCATGCCTGGCATTTTAAACTCCAGTAAACAGCAATTGTTTTAAGTTTTCTAGTCTGTCATATTCTGCTATGCTTCTGCGCCATTGAATGGGCTATTCCTTCTGCTCTTACCTCCCTTTTATGCCTGTAGAAATATTCATTGTTTTTTTAAGAGAAAAAAGACACAGAAAGGAAAACCAAAAAGCAAAAGAGACAACAAACAACAGCAACAAATCCAACACAATAATATTATAGGTTTATAAAGCAAGATGATAGGAATTTGACAATGGTTGTAATATTGTATATTGTTACCTTCAAAAGGGTTGTTTAGATTAACAGATATAGACATGTAAAATTGAACAAATCATATGAGTATTAGCTCTACTTTTCCCGTAAATAATATATTTAGTAGTATAGTCATTTTAGCTATCTTATGTACACATATATACAAATTTATACCTTTTTCCTTTTCCCTTTCTTCTTTCCTCCATTCCCCTATCTGAACTACTTTTCCTCTTTGAGCAGTTTCTTGCCCTTTCACAGTATTGATTGTAGATGCGGGATCATATATATTTTTTCAGTTTCTTATACTAGGGAGACAATATGGTATTTGTACATGTCATTCCTTTGCATTTCCTTAAGCATGTTCTGTGGGCTAGTATATGATTTATTTTAGAGAATGATGCATGCACAGCTGAGAAGAATGTGTATTCTGATGTTGGCTAGAACGCTTGGTACACATCCACTAGGTCTATTCATTCACAAGTTTGATTCTGTTCTGTTATTTCTTTGCTGATTTTTTGTTTGGTTGATCTGTCTCATGGTGACAGTGGGGTGTGAAGGTACCCCGTTATAACCGTACTATTGTTTATTTGGTTTTTTATGTCTATTAAGATTTGTCTTACATAGTTGGGTACTCCCTTAGATGGTGCACATATATTTATGATCATAATCTCTTCCTTTTCAAGTATTCCCCTAACAAGTATGTAGTGACCTTGTTTATCTCTTTTGATCACTCTTGGTTTAAAGTTCATATTGTCTGCAAACAAAATAGCTACCCCTGCTTTTTTCTTCGTTCCTGTCTTGTGGAGTATTGTTTTTCATCCTTTGATTTTTAGTCTGTGAATTTCCTTTTGAATTAATTGTGTTTCTTGTACACAGTATATTGTTGGATTTTGTTTCATAACCCACTCTGCCAGTCTGTTTCTTTTTATTGGTGAGTTGAGACTATTTACATTGATTGAGAGAACTGATATGTACTAATTTATCCCTGTCATGTTATCTTTCTGTTGTTGGTTATCTGCTTTTTCTATTTAATTGTTTGCCCTCCTTAGTGGTTTCCTTCTGCTGCTCTTCTTGGGATTGTAGCTATCTTCATCTTTTTTCTGGAGTGTCTTTCAGTACTCTTTCTAGTGTTGGTTCAGCGGCCATAAATTTCTTCAGTTGTTCTTTGTCATGGAAGTATCTTATTTTAGTGTTGGTTCAGTGACCATGAATTTCTTCAGTTGTTCTTTGTCATGGAAGTATCTTATTTCTCCATCAATTTTTAAAGGTGGTTTTGCAGTATATATCAATCTGGGTTGAAAGTTGTTTTCTTTCAGGATATGAAATACTTCCCTCCAAGCTCTTTTTGACTTGAAAGTTTGTGTTGAGAAATCTGCCGTAATTCTGATATGGGTTCCTTGTAGGTGATCTGTTTGTTTTCTCTGACAGATTTTAGTATTCTGTTCTTGTGCTGAATTTTTGATATCCTGATTATTATATGTCTGAGTGAAGATTTATTTTTAGTTATGGTTAGCTGAGGTTCTGTATTCCTCACTTACCTGTATGCCAGATTCTCTTCCCATGTTTGGAAAATTTTCTGCTATTTTTTCTGCAAATAATCTTCACAGGTCATTTGTATTGACCCCTGCTTTTTCTCTGACACCTATCAATCTCACGTTGTTTCTCTTGGCATCATCTTGCAGCTGTTGAATTGTTGTTTCCTGCTTCCTTGTTATTTTTACGAGATCTGTTCTGTCGTGAGCATAAGCTTCCATGCTGTCTTCAAGGTCTGAGAGTCCATCTTCCCCTTCATTCCAGTGGTTTTACCAGTGTTCAAATTAATTTTAATTTCCTGAATATCCCTTTGAATCTGTTTCATGCTTTCTATTTGTGTCTTATTTTGTTCATTCAAAGTTTCCATTATTTTCTTAAGTTCTTCTATTTTTTAAAACTTAATCTTCTTTAAATACACACAGCATTTCTTTCATAATGTTTGTCATTTCATTTTTTACCTGAGAGATTGTTTCTGATCTGATTTCCTCTATAGCTTCATGGCATTGTTTCTTTACTTCAGTTGCTATCATTTCAGCAAGTTCAATTGCATGATTTCTAGTGTCTTCCATTTCAGTGTCTCTTGGGTTTGTCCTCATTGGGCTGGAGGACTGAGACTGCATTTTGTTCCTTCATTTTGTCATTTTCCTCTGGGACCTGTGCAGCTGGCTAGGCAGCCTCCTGATGGATTGCACTGGAATGCCGCAATGGGTAGAGCTTTAATCCACCTATATCCCTGTGGCTAGCCATGGCACATCCCAAAACTGTGGTACCAGGTCCTTGTGCTCTGTGGTCTCTGAAGCTGGCTATGTGTTCCCCTAATGTATTTTATTGGGTTGTTCTGGGATGCTGGGCTGGGCAAAGCTTGTATCTTCGCTGCAGCTAGCAGGGGCACACCCCTGGAGCTTGTCACTGGGGCCTAGAGACTGGCTGGTTGGAGCTCAGAACCTCTGCAACCAAGGTGGCTAGCAGAAATGCACCCCTAGGGTATGGCCCTTGGGCCTTGGGCCTGGTTGGGTGGAGTTCAGAATCTCCATGATCCAGGTGGCTAGGTGGAGTGCACCCCGGAATGTGGCATCCCAGGAACCTTGACTCTGGCTGTGAGGATTTCAGAGCCTCTGGAGCGCAGGGCTAGCCAGAGTGTGCCCCCAGTGTATGGAGCCAGGGCCTTGCTCCTGGCTGTGTGGAGTTTGGAACTCCAGGACCTGCTGCATTGCCCCACCCCTGAACTATGGAGCTGGGGCCTTGTGCTCTGATGGGTGGAGCTCAAATTCTCCAAGATCCTCCAGCTATGCTGGCCACTCCCTGATGAGTGTCTCTGGGGCTCTGGACTGGGCTGGGCTCATTACCTCCGTATTCTCTGAGTGTGGCCCTGCGTTCCCCTGATGGTTTGCACTGGTAGGCTTGGCTGGGCAGTGCTTGGATCCTCTGTGCAGCTAGTGAGGACTCACTCCCGGAGTGTGGCGCTGGGACCTTATGCCTGGCTGGATGGAATGCAGAATCTCCAGGACCCAGGCAGATAGGTGGAGCACGCCCTTGAGTTTGTCACCACTGGGCCCTTGTGTCTGGCTGAGAGGAGTTCAGAGTCTCTGGAGTGTGGGGCTAGTTGGAATGCGGTCTCAGCATATGGTGCTAGGGCCTTGCTCCTGGCTGGGCAGAGTTTGAAACCTTGAGGAACTGCCACATGGCTCCACCCCTAAACTATGGAGCTGAGACCTTGTGCCAAACTATTCATTCTTTAAGCTTCAGCTCAGATAGTTCATCTTCCAAGGAACTTGAGGCTTCCCTGACTCAAATTTTTATCCTACCTATGAGTACACATATATGTCATTCAATGACTAATATATATTTAAGGAAATGCATCATTAGATCATCACATTATTGTGTGAGCATTATAGAATGTACTTACACATCTCTGATGGTGTAGACTACAATACATCTGACCTATGTGATACAGCCTTGTATATGTGGTTTTTTGTTGACTGAAATGTTATGTGGTATGCAACTCTACTTCCATCATTTTCCATGAAAATTCCATCATTGCACTTATCACATTTGTCCATCTGAATACTTCTTTCTCTTAGTCCAGGACCAGGCACATTGAAATACTCAGGAAATGTTACTCAAATGTATGGAAACTTGCAGAAATTAAAGACAAGAAAAAAAGAAATTAAGAGAAAGTGATGTGAGACTGAATTCACTTATTTCTAAGTAAAAGAAATTTTAAGGTACTTAAACCGAAAAATGTATAAATCTTAAGTGTACATTTCCATATTTTTCTACAAGCTAAATGCTTCCATATAACCAATGTTCAGATCAAGAAATTGAACATTACCAAACCACTAGAAAACTTGCTATATTCTCTTTTCTAGTCATCGTGCCCCCCCCCACACACAAGGTAACCATTTTATTGACTTTTAACACTAAGGATAAATTTTGCCTGCCTGATAACTTCCATATTATAAGCAAGACTGGATCAAAATTTGTTACATGCACAAGACTATTACTAGTAATAGCTAAGATCTATTGAGCATTTCCTATTTACTAAGCACCATTATAATTGCTTTACATGTATTAGCCAATTTATTTTCATAGCCACTCTGAGAAGTAGATGCTATAATTATTCCCAGTTTACCAAGGAAGAACCTGAAATATGGGGAAGTTTAATAATATGCTCAAGGACAGCTAGCAGCTAAGTGGGAGAGGTAGTGTTTGAATGCAGATAGTCTTCAGATTTTGTGTGATGCAATGCACAAACATCATTAAATTAAATTTTTGAAAAACATTGGTTGCTTAAAAATGGTTACTGTTATGCCCTGCTATTGGAAAATATAAATGTCAGAGCAAAAGATACCTGGGTCTTGGGTCTCACTGATACTAGTGATCAGACATGTCCTTTACACATTAGTGCTGGCCAGCCACTGAAAGACTCCAGAGCCAAATCTGCCTGAGTTCAAACCCCAGCTCCATCACTTACTAAGCATTTGACTTTAGGCAGGTTGTATGTTCTCCGCATGTCTTAGTTTTCTTGTCTGTACAATATAGGTGATGATAGTAGCTATATCATTTTATTTTATTTTATGTTTTTTGCAGCACCAGGGATCGAACGCACAACCTTGTGCCTGCCAGACAGGAGCTTAAGTCACTGAGCCAAACTCTCAGCCCTGGTTTGTTGAGGCAGGATCGCACTATGTAGCTCAGACCAGTCTTGTGCTTGTGTTGTAGCCCAAGCCGGCCTTGAGCTCACAATACTCCTCCTACCTCAGCCTCCAGAGTGCTGGGATTAAAGGCATGTGCCACCATGCCCCGTTAGTAGCTATATCATTAAATTGTTGTGCAGGTTAAATGAAACGCTTCTGATAAATGATATGAGCACAATTCATTCATTTATTCATCCACTTATCCATTGAACAAATGTCTCTTCTGTGCCAACCATGTGCCAAGCACTGTCTTAGTGCTTATAATATATCAGTGAACAAATCAACGACCCCTTCATGCAAATGGTAATGAGTAGGTGTTGTGGTGTGAACTGTATTTTCCCCAAAAGTATGTTCAGATCCTAAACCCCAGTACCGATGAATGTGGTCTTATTTAGAAATTGGGTCTTCACAAATGTAATCAAATATGATGAAATCATATTAGATTAAGATGGGGTTCTAATCCAACAACTGATCTCCTCATAAGAAGAGAGGTATTAGGCACACAGACATACAAGAGGGAAGACAGCTATGTGAAGATACAGCCATAGAGGGATGGAGGGATTGCAATGATGTATATGAAGGCGGTGGAAGGCCAAGGACTGCTGGTAGCCAAAGAAACTAGGATGGACAGATTATCTTTCAGCCTCCAGATGAAACCAAGTCCAGGTGACTTTCAGTTTGGATTTCTAAGCCTTCAGAACTGTGATAGAATAAATATCTGTGGTTTTAAGACTCTGGGTTTGTGATACTTTGTTACAGGAGTCCTGGGATATGAATACAGAGCATTTATAAAAACAGTTAGGAGGCTATTGTCATAGTCCAGTCAAGGAATAAGAAGGGTCAAAACCAGGTTGGTAATGATAGAGACGGTCAAATGCTGCCAGATTGAAGATATATCATGAAGCTAAAACTGACACTAAGATATGGGCTATTGTATATGTTAGCTCTTGTTATCTGTATGTATTGTGTAGATATTTACCCACATATAATATATGCCAATAAATGTATATTTTTTCATTGCTCTAAATATCCCAGGTTTGAGCCAGGTGTGCTGGCACACGCCTTTAATCCCAGCACTCGGGAGGCTGAGGCAGGATGATTGTTGAGAATTTGAGACCAGCCTGGGCTATGAAGTGAGTTGAAGACCAGCCTGAACTGCATAGTGAGACCCTGTCTTAAAAAATAGGGCTGGGGATTTAGCTCAGTGGCCTAAATGCCTGCCTGGCAACCACGAGGTCATGAGTTTGATCCCTGGTACCAAAATATGTTAATAAATAAGTATCCCAGGTTTGTGGTTACTTGAACTAGGATCATATGCCAGAGCAATCACAATAAGCCTATTTGACTGTATGATCGAAGAGTAAATCAGAAGTAGCCAGGGAGCCTCTGTGTGCTTAGTGTCATGAATTTAAGGCCCACACAGCATACTCCACCTAGCCGTGCAGCCTTGTTATGCAGCTCAGAACCTGTTAGGGCCATGCCCAGCAACCCAAAGCAGCTAGGGAGCTTCGGTGTGCTGCATGGGGCATGCTGAAGGTCTGTCCAGTATACTCCCCCCCATTTGAGGACCATCTGAGTGCCACTAGGGACCTGGTAAGGCCTGTCTAATGACCCTCACTCAGCTGGGGAAACTTCCTCCAGTATGGACAGCCATACTCATCACAGGAAACAACTGAGACTTTGCATTCAGCTTCCCCCAGGGGATACAGGAAAATGACAAAACGAAAGAGCAAAATGCAATCTCAAACCTCTACCCCATCCCAAACAAGCCTCAATGTCATGAACATAGAAGAAAGTGTAAGCCACACACCTGAGACTTCTGAAATGATAGCAACTGAAGTAAAGAAATGACTCCATGAAGCTGTAAAGGAAATCATATAAGAAATAATCTCCTAAGTAAAACAAGAAATGATAAATGTAATGAAAGAAATTTAAAGAAGACATAGTTAAAGAAATAGAGGAGCACTGCAAAATGATGGAAACCTTAAATGAACAATATAAGAAAGAATTAGAATGCATAAAACAGATTCAAAGAGATATCCAGGAAATCAAAAATTCCATCAAAAGCTGGCAAAACTGCCTAAATGAATGTGAAGATACACTTTCAGACCTCAAAGACAAGATTGCAACCAGTGAACAGGAAAGGAAAGATCTTTTAAAAATAACAAGGAATCAGGAAATAAGAATTCAACAGTTGAAAGATGATGCAAAGAAAAATAACATAAAATTGATGGGTGTAAATGAAAAAGATGACAACACAAATGATATAAAGAGAATTTACAGAAGTAATAACAGAAAATTTCCCAAACATGGGAAAGGAAACTGATACACAGATAAGTGAAGCATATAGAACTCCAATTAGCCATAACCAAAATAAATCTACACCCAGACATATAATAATCAAAATCCCAGAAATTCAACATAAAAACAGAATATTAAAAGCTGTTAGAGAAAAGAAATAAATCAGTTATAAAGGAAAGCCCATCAAAATCACAGAAGATTTCTCAACAAAAACAATCAAATCAAGGGCCAGCGATATATCTCAGTGGCAAAGCATCTGCCTGGCAAGCACAGGTCATGAGTTCAATCCCTGGTACCAAAAAAAAAAAAATCAAATCAAGAAGAGCATGGGGTGAAGTATTTCAAATCCTAAAGGAAAACAACTTCCAACCCAGATTGATGTACCCTGCAAAACTATCCTTCAAAGTTGATGGAGAAATAAGATACTTCCATGAAAAAGAACAGCTGAAGAACTTCATGACCACCTATTTGACCCTGCAAAGAATACTGAAAGATATTCTAGGTAGACAAAAAATTAACTATGACTTCAAGAACACCAACAGAAAAAAACCACTAAGCAAGGCAAACAATTGAACAGAGGGGAAAGAGAAAGAACTAACAGCACAAAGACAACATGACAAAAATAAGTCAATATGTATCACTTTTAACCATTAATATAAATGGCCTCAATTCACCAATTAAAGAAACAGACTGGCAGAATGGATCAAGCAACAACATCCAACCATATGCTGTATACAAGAAACCCATCTAACCTAAAAGGAAATTCACTGGGCGTGGTGTCACACGCCTTTAATCCCAGCACTTGGAAGGCTGAGGTAGGAGGAGCATTGTGAGTTCGAGGCCAGCTTGGGCTACAATGCGAGCGCAAGGCCAGCCTGAGCTACATAGTGCGACTCTGCCTCAAAAAACAAAACAAAACAAAACAAAACAAAAACTAGGGCTGGGAGTTTGGCTCAGTGGCTTAAGCGCCTGCTCTGGCAGGTGCGAGGTTGTGAACTCGATCCCTGGTGCCGGAAAAAAAAAAAAAAAAGGAAATTCATAGACTCAAAGTCAAAGGTTAGAAAACAATACTTCATGCAGTAGGAATCCCCCAAAAGTCAGGGGTAGCTATTCTGTTTGCAGACAATGTGAGCCAAGAATAATCAAAAGAGATAAAGAAGGTCACTACATACTGGTTAGGGGAAAATTTCAAGACGAAGAGATAACAATATTAAATATATATGCACCAAATGTGGGAGTACCCAGCTCTATAAAATAAATATTCATAGAAATGAAAAATCAAATAAGCAATAACACAATTATAACAGGAGATCTTAACACCCCATTGATACAAAGAGACAGGTCAACTAGACAAAAAATCACCACAGAAATAACAGAACTGAATCAAATTTGTGAACAAATGGACTTAGTAGATGGGTACAGAGTGTTCCCCTCAATATCAGAATATACATTTTTCTCAGCTTCACATTGGGACATTCTCTAAAATAGATCATATACTGGCCCATAGAACATGCTTAAGTAAATGCGAAAGAATCAAAATTATCCCTTGCATAATATCTGATGATAGTGCCATGAAACTGGAAATTAAAGACAAAAGAAACTGCAAAAGCTCCTTAAACACATGGAAATTAAATAATACACTCCTGAACAATCAATGGGTCACAGAGGAAATTAAAGAAGAGATTAAACAATATTTACAAGCAAAAGAAAATGCAAATACAAATTACTGGAACCTGTGGTACACAGTGAAAGTAGTCCTCAGAGGGAAATTTACTGTGGTGAATTCCCACATCAGGAAAACAGAACAAACACAGGTAAATAACCTGATGTTACACCTTAAACACCTAGAAAGAGAAAAGCAAGTCAAACCCAAAGCCCAAAGAAAGGAGGAAATTATAAGGACCAGAGCAGAAATTAACACAATAGAGATTAAGAAAACAATACAAAGAATTAATGAATCAAAGAGTTGATTCTTTGAAAGAATAAATAAAATTGATAATCCCTTAGCCAACCTTATTTAAAAAGAAGGAAAGATAAAACTCAAATTCATGCAATAAGGAATGAAAAGGACAAAATCACTACAGACCCTGTGGAAATACAGATCACCAATACCTACTTCTAAAACCTTTACACTCAGGTTTGGTGACACAGAAGAAATGAACACATTCCTAGAAACATATGAATTACCAAAGCTGAATCAAGAAGATGTAAAACTGCTGAACAATGCCATTTCCGTTAAATGAAATTGAAAATGTAATTAGAACCTTACCAACAAAGAAAAGCCCAGGTACTGATGGATTCACAGTTGAAATCTACAAGAAATTCAAGGAAGACTTAATGCCAACATTTCTGAAACTCTACGAGGAAATTGAAAGGGAAGCAGTTCTCCCTGACACATTTCTGGAAGCAAATATTACCCTCATACCAAAACCAGAGAAACAGTCAACCAAAAAAGGGTACAGGCTAATCTCCCTAATGAACATAGATGTAAAAATTCTCAATAAAATACTGGTAAACAGAATGAAGCAAGTCATCAGGAAGATTATACAACATGACCAAGTGGCATTCATCCCAGGAATGCAGGAATGGTTCAACATATGCAAATCAATAAATGTAATACACCATATCAATAAAGTCAAAGATAAGACTCACATGATCATCTCAATAGATGCAGAAAAAACTTTTGATAAAGTCCAACACTCATTCATGATAAGAACTCCATGGAAAATTGGAATAGATGGTCTTTACCTCAATCTGATGACAGCCATCTACAACAAACCAACCAGCATCATATTAAATGGTCAAAAACTGAAAGCTTTCACTCTAATATCAGGAACAAGACAAGGATGTTTGCTATCACCACTCCTATTCAATATAGTGCTGGAAACATTAGCCAGAGTAATTAGACAAGAGAGAGAAATAAAAGGAACAAGGATAGGAAAGGAAGAACTTAAATTATCATTATTTTCAGATGACATGATACTCTACATAGAAGACCCCCAAAACTCTGTTGAAAGACTTCTAGATGTAGTAACCAAATTCATTAATGAAGCTGGATAAAAATCAACACTCAAAAATCAATAGGATTCCTGTGCACAAACAGCAAACTCACTGAGAGAGAAAAAAGTGAAACCACACCCTTTACAATAACATCCAACAAAATAAAATACTTAGGAATCAATCTAACAAAGGAAGTAAAAAATCTATACAATGAAAATTACAGTACTCTGAAAAAGTAATCGAAGAGGATCTCAGAAAATGGAAAGACATTCATTGCTCATGGTTAGGAAGAACAAACATTGTGAAAATGACCGTTCTCCCAAAATAGTTATACAGATTTAATGCAATACTAATCTGTATACCATTAGCATATCTCACAGATCTAGAGAAATCATTCCTAAAATTCGTCTGGAACCAGAAGAGACCTATAATAGAAAAGGCAATTCTGGACAACAAAGGCAAGGCAGGAGGCATCACAATCCCTGACTTGAAGTTATGCTACAAAGTTACTGTGATAAAATCAGTATGGTACTGGAATCAAAACAGACCTGAAGACCAATGGAATAGATTAGAAGATACAGCCACAACTACAAACAGACTTAGCCACCTCATCTTTGACAAAGGGGCAAACCTGTTCACTGGAAGAAAGATAGCCTCTTTAATAAATAGTGTTGGAAAAACTGGCTTTCCATATGCTGAAAACTAAAACTAGACCCATGTCTATCACCATGCACTAAATTAAAGTCAAAATGGGTAAAAGATCTAAATATTAAAACAGAAACACTAAATCTGCTGGAAGACAAAGTAGGTAGCACCCTTGAAGACCTCAGGCTAGGCAGAGAATTCATGAACAAAAATCAAACTGCACGAGAAATACTTCCCAGTATCAACAACTGGGATCTCGTATTATTAAAAGTTTTTGCATGTCAAAGAAAATCTTCAACAGAGTGAAAAGAAAATCCATGAATTGGGAAAAAAATCTTAGTTAACTGTCCCTCAGACAGAGGACTTCTATCAAGAACATATAAAGAATTTTTTAAAAAAGGTCCCCAAAATTCAAAGACCCAAATCAAAAATGAATATATACTTCTCAGCTGAAGAAATACAAATGGCAAATAAATACAAAAAAAAAATGTTCAGCGTCATTGGTCATTACAGAATTGCAAATTAAAACAACACTGAGATTCCATCTCACTTCAGAAAGAATGGCCAGGATCATGAAAACAACCAATAACAAATGCTGGAGAGGCTGTGGGGAAAAAGGAACTCTTCTCCACTGTTGGTGGGAGCGTAGACTGGTGCAACCACTGTGGAAATCAGTGTGGAGATTCCTCCAAAAGCTGGGATTGGAGGTCTCATTTGACCCAGCTATCCTGCTTCTGGGCATATTCCCAGAAGAACTGAAAACATCATCCCACAGTGAAATATGTGAACCCAGGTTTATAGTAGCACAATTTGTAATAGCCAAATCTTTGAAACAACCCAAATGCCCATCAACTGAGGAATGGATAAAGAAGATGTGGTATTTTTATACAATGGAGTGCTACTCAACTATAAAGAAGGATCACATTGAGGCTTTTATAGGTAAATGGATGCAACTTGAGATCATACTCATAAGTGAAATAAATCAAACTCGCATGTGTAAATAATGTGTTGTCTCCCTAGTGTAAGATACTAAAAGAGTAAATAAAATACAAAATCTTCAATAAATACTGTGAAAGAGTAAGAAACTACTCAAAGGGGAAAAATAACTCAGATAGGGAAAAGGAGAAAAGAAGGAAGGGAAAAGAAAAAAGATATACATTTGTATATATACACTTAAGATAGCTAAGATTAGTGTAATACTAATTCTATTAGTTCTTGGAACAAAACAGTTACCATTCATAAGATTAGATCAATTTTTCATGTCTATATCTGGTAATCTGAGTAATTCTTTTGAAGATAAATATGCAAAATAACAACCTTTTTCAAGTTCCTACCACCTTGTTTTGAAAGCCTAAATTATTATTTTGGTTATTTTGTTATTGTTAGTTATTTGTCTCTTTTGTTTCTTGTTTTTCTTGTATTTTGTTTTGTTTTGTTTTTCACTCTAATACAGAAAGGACAGATGTACATATATAAGCTTATACATGCCTAGAATTTCTTGTAAAGTGTTTATTATGGGTGATGGTATGAACAGCTATTTTGAAGAAAATGAGACATTATGGTAGCCATTGCTGATTTCCTATCATCTCATTTTGAAGTCCTATAATACTTTTATTTTTTGTTTTGATTGGTTTTATTATGCTATGTTTTATTTTATTTTATTATATGTGACAGTATGGACAACTGTTTTGAAGAAAATGAGACATTATAGTAACCGTTGTTCATTCCTGTTATGTTGTTTTGAAGTCCTGTAATTCTGTTATTCTTTAGTTTTGATTGGTTTCTATTATTTGATTACAATATGTGTAAAGGTATGGAGAGCTATTAAAAAAAGACAAGAGACATTATGGTGGCCATTGTTGATTTCCTATTGTCTTATTTTGAAATACCATAATGCTTTCATTCATTTGTTTTCATTGGTTTTACACTATTTTTTTGTTTGAGTTTATTGTGTGTGAAGGTATGGGCAACTATTTTGAAGAAAACAAGAGACGTTATGGTTGCCACTGTTGATTTTCTGTTGTTTTGTTTTGAAGTCCTGTGCTGTTTTCATTGTTCTGTTCTGATTTGCTTTGTTTTGTGTTGTTTTGTTTTGTTTTGTTTTATTCTCTTTAAAGTGAAAAAAATAGTAAATCACATTACCCCTCTGGGTCTTAATGCCTTACATGATAAAATGAGAAGATCAGGATCCATTGTATAAATGTGTGATTCTATTATCAAGTGTCTTGTTGCCCTAATATTGATAACGGTCCCAGAGAAGAACGAAGTGTTTTCTGACATTCATATTGTTCCAAATCTGTGGTAACTTTGAATAATAAAACTCTCTGTCCTCACTGTTGCTGATTCCCTGCCTCTTGATACTTGTAGCAGATGAAGGAACACCCACTGCATTTAGTAGAATTGTAGCAATGCCTAGGTAGTCCTCTGTGCCATTTTTCAGTAAGTTGTGTCTAGGGTGGGATTGCGTGCCAAAAGTCTGAAACTCTACTGAATATAAAGATTTGGAATTCTGCGTCTTGGAATTCCAGATGCTTTTTCAGAGCATACCTTAAATTATCACCATCAGTGTGTTTTTATTAATAATTTAGGAGAATAATTAATTTATAGGGCAACACAATAATAGTGGTAGAAAAAGTATATGTAGAATTTACTGTGTCAAGCACTCTTCTGAAGAATTCTCAAATATTATCTTAATCCTCACAACAGTTTTGCAAGATACAATTATTATTTCCATTTTGAAATAAGAAAGCTGAAGCACAGAGCAATTAAGAAAGATTTCTTCAAATATCAATAAGGCAATATCACACTGTGCAAAAATAGAGATAATTTTTGAGATCATTAAAACAAATGATAAATGGGAAACAATTTGGAGGCTTAGTATCAAGGAAAGTTTTGTCAGAATCTCACATACTAATACTAACAGGGTCCATAATAAAACACACTTTGACATTAGGTCTCTTCCTCTCTCCAGCCCTTGTTGACTTTGGGTCTCTAAAGAGGAAAAGAGAGACTGAGAATGAGGCCTCAGGGCACCCAGTGCAACCATGCCAGCTCCCAAATGTTAGATCCGGTTCCCAAGAAGTTTAAAACGTATCTTTGTATTGTCCTAGGCCACTCCTTTGTTAGGTCTTGATAAATTAGATTGTCACTTCTTTAATGTGCTTAAACCTCACTTTACTTGACATCCCAGAGCCAATATTTTCTTTCATCCTCATGCTTCCCGAAAATTTGAGCTTTCCTACAAATCTCTTTTCTTACTATTTCAGCTACCCCATCTCAATCTGTTTCAGGTCAGACAGCCTTGACCAGGTCCATTGTGATAACTGAAGAATCTGGATTGGGCAAACAGGCTAATTGAAAATCTGAAATCATTGATTTGTTCAACAAAACACTGTGACTGAAACCTACAATATAATAAAAATGTGAACTTATCACTCAACCAAATCCTGGAAGTTGCAAGCAAGCTTTGCAGCATGAAAGGTGTATTTAGGAGACCAATAAAAGGAAACAATTTTACACTCCTCTTAGTGTAGAACTAGTTGTTCCCAATAGGTTTCACATTCGAGTAGCCACCAGAGTAGTTTAGAGAAGTTCCTGAGCAATTAATGAAGACTATGGACTGAGATATAAGCGCCATCACCCATTGGGGCACAGCCCAGGGACAGCGTTTTGCTAACTGAAAGTCCTTAGTTAGAACCTTGGCCAGAGGCAGAAATACTGGTCAGACCCTTGTACTGACCCACATAGGTGTATGTGGGGTGAAGAGGTGGGGAGCGTTGTTAGGAGCCCTGAACCAAATCCAGGTGACCCTCCAGAGCAAACCTGTAGAATGTCCTGTTACTAACAAGAAGCCCGGGATTAACCTCATGCCATTCCCTCTCCGCCCTTCTACCGTCAGAGTCCAGGCACCTTTCTGAGTCACTCAGACCTCCTTTTGGGTGGGGATGGCTTGCTGTTTCTTACTCCTCTCCAGGGGAGTTCCTATTTCTTGCCTGCCAGAAACCACTGCGGTGTCCACCCCTCTGGGCATACTCAGTGCTCTGGCCAGGCTTTGACCGCCCGGACAGACAGCAATCTACCAACCGAGTGAGTCTCCGGTGCCCGGGTCCCTTTAAATCGGGCTGACCGGTTGCCAGGCAACAGTGCGGGCCCGGGCTGGCGCTGCACTGCAGAGGCTCTGCCCGGAGCCGGCCCGGCCGGTTCTCCGTGGCCAGCACGGAACAAGGGGCTGCCGCCTGCCGGTGGTGGCGGGCTTCGGGGAAGAGGGGACAGGTCTCCCCAGACCGCACCCACACGTCCAGGTATGTCTGCAGAAGGGAAAGCCGGGGCTACCCCGGACTCCTTACTTTTCCCGTCTTGGGGCTCAAGAGGGCGGGGAGCTGAAGTAGACCCCGCCGCGGATTTCTTCTCTCTTTTGAGCCCCACGCTAGAGCTGCGAGAGCTTTCAAAAGAAGAGGGTAAGGGTGGGGGATGTGGAAGGAGGAGTGGGTCAAACCTGGCCAGTCTCTCACCAGCAACATGGTCGGGACTGGGGAGGTGAAACTGTCACCTGCAGTGGGGGCTCCAGCAGTGCCCCAACTCAGGCCACCTTTTCTCTGCTGGAAGCAGTGGTGGCAAGAGTTTCAGTTAACCATTCACAGAGAAAGCCCTCAAACTATGCATACAAAGATACAGCTTTATAGCAAGAATGTGACTCCCATACTAATAAAGTCTCAGCCTTTGGAATTAAGGTGACTCTGTATCTTTTCTTCTAGTAGGAATAATTTCACGCTAATGGCAAAAGGCTTGGGGGCAATAACCATCCAGGGGACCGAGTTTCCAATAGTACTTTGCTTCCCTCTCCTTGTCTGCCAAACAATAGAGAAGACAGTTTGTCCGGGAAGTGAACACTTGGCTCATACTTTAGAACCCTGAATGATTAAGGCAAAATTCAGGATCACTTCCCTTTCAATTTTTTTTCCAAATTAACTGCATGCTGAAGGGGGCATAGGCTTTGGCTCTTAGCTAAAGTGGCTCTTGACATGCTCATTAATTACAAGCATGTTCCTTTGCCACTGGTGGCCCATTTGTTCAGTAGATTTTAAAGTGAGGAGATACTGGGTTTGGATAAAATGTCACCATGGTTCTTGTCCCATTTGACATTTGTATTCAGGGAAGGAAGACTTAGTGGCATAATAGTTGGAAAACAGGTTGACAACTTAAAAGAAGAAAACGACCTGCAAGTGTCTGGCACATTAATAATAAGACAAAAGACATTCTAAATGTATCACTTGTGCCTTTAATGTACATCTCAAGCATAAACATGGGTTTGGGTATTCTGATTATTTATATTTCCTGATTATACTGATGAGGTGGAATTTCTTTTTCCAGTTCAAGCTGGAGAACACCTACAATCGGTATAAGATCTTGGGCGTCAGAAAGGGTAAGTACAGTAGTATTGGCTGATGTCTGGTGTCTAAGGACAGAGTCATACCTAGCTTAAACTTTCAAATTTGTAATCACAATATCAATCAGCATTGTAGGTGCACTGTTCAAGAAGGCCTCATGAAAATGCAAAAGAAGGACAACTCCCTCCCCCACCAAGTTTACCTAAGCCAAATATACTTCCTGGAAAAAATAAAAATACTTTCTCTAAAATGTCACCCAAAATGCTTCATCAGCTAGAGGAGAAATCATCAATGTTTTGTATTTTTTTTTCTTTAAAAACCTCAATTAGATTCAAAATGTTATACATTTTTCAGGAAGTATGTTAAGGATCATTCATTCAACAAAGTTTACTAAGGGCTACTGCATGTCAAGTGACAGGGATACAAAGACAAATAAGATGCCAGGTGGAAAAAAAATGCCAGGCCATCACAGCATGTTGGTGTGTATATATTGATTGTCTGTAGGAGATGTTTTAAAAGCGCAGGAAAAAAACTCAGAGTGCAAAGTCATCATTGCTTCCCTCAAACTAACACTCCAATTATGATATTTCAAAGAAGTTATCAGTGGCTTTGAAAACAGGGACATTTAGAAATTTCTTGGTAAAGCTGGTGGTGAAAAATGCAGATATCTTAGATTGTAGGGGTGACTACCACTTTACTACTTAGAAAATGAATTTACTTTTAGAAGTCTGGGCATATTAACAACTAGAATTAGCCAAGGTAGTCATGGCTAATTCTTTCCTGGGAATGCAGATTGAATTAATTTAAAATGGGAGTGCTTACTTTAATGTACCTACTTTTTCTGTGTTACTGGACATTGACCCTAGGACCTTGTATATGCTAAGCTTGTACTCTGTTGCTGAGCTCCATCCCAAGATAAGAGCCTATAATTTTTTCCACATTGAATTTTTCTGAGATCTAATGACTTCAGGCCAGCAACCTGGGAACACGAAACTTTGGAGAAAGTTAGGTTGCTTAACTGACTGATTTGTTAGAAAGGAGGACAAGGAAAACCTAATACAGAACAAAACTCATTGTTTCTATTGCCCTAAAAATCCTGTGATTTTAATTCTTTTCTCATAATCACCTGTGAAATGGCTGTATTTCCTCTATTTTTGCACCTGAAGACTCTTGAGTCAGAAGTCTTCGGTGCGGTAGTTCTAAAATGTGAGCCCCAAGTTATCTGACCTCTTTAGTCTTTTTTCCCCCCACCATAATCCATACTCAATCCTTTCTCAAAAATTTCCTTTCCTTTCTTTCTCACAACTTTCCCTAGTAAAACATATTTGACTTTGGAGAGTTCATCAGTTTTCATTGTGATATCAGGTGGGTTTCTTTGCAAGTCAGTGGGAAAGGGTGGAGTGTGGCTTCTTTTGTACCAGATTTCTTTCCTATTTGGGCTGAACAGTTTTTCTGAGGGTCAAGAGAACTGAAAACAGCAAAGAATAAAGGGAGCCAGTTCCTTGGGCAAAGAGAGGCTCTTTGTCTTCACCTTACTGCCCCCAGGCAGTGACTGAAAGCCAAGCCTTTAGTTGAGTGGCTGAGGGTAGTGACAAAAGGTTGCTCAACAAGGGCTGGAGCTGACCTTTTCCAACCATTATTCCCAGCTTACAAAGTTTGAGAGCAAGGGCCCTTGTGAGGTGGGAAAAAGCCTCTGGCATCCTTGCAGAACTGTTTCTGTCTGCGAAAATCATGACAGGTTTAGATTTATGCAAAGAGATAGTCCTGAAATTTGAAACCAAATCCTAAGGTAAATAGGGTAAGGCAAAGAAAGAACATCCTGGACTTATGACAGCAGATTTCCCCAAAGCGTGTCATTTAAAATAAAATATTTTAGAAAGCAAATAATTAAATTTCGCCCCCACCTTCATACAAGCATATTCTGGAGCTTCCCACTTTGCGAATGAAAGTGAGATGGTTCTGTGGATTTCCCCTTTCATGATAAATAGTAGTGTATTATTTTTCTGAAGCTGTTTGAAGATAGATATACATTCACTTAAGATTTTTATGGAATGACATGCCAATAGATCCATGATAAATGATGACTCTTTGCTTAGTTCTCAACATTTATGTTACATCACATTACATTAGGAACTCATTTTCAATTCATTTTGTTAGTGGTTCCCAAATTATTTTGTAGAAATCCTGGGCTCAATTGATCTTCCTGCCTCAGCCTCATGAGTAGCAAAATTCTTTAGATAAATGTAGACCACTTCTGTGGAACAAGAAATCCCTTACTCCACAAAAGTATCCTACTACTTTGCCACTGCAAAAAAAAAGTCACTAATGCTTCGTTTTTTTGTTGTTGTTGTTGTTTTTGTTTTTGTTATGTGAGTTTATATTGTTTTCCTCTCTGTATTCTGGCTCTTTTCTTTATGTTTTTCACTTCTCTTAGGTCTTTTTATCTCCTACCCTTCTGTTATTCAGTGTGCAGTGTAGAGTTGGTTAGGCACTTACAATAGCAAATGTTCACAATTGCCTGAATAAAAGAGCACACTCAACTTTCAATAATGGCTTCTGCTTTGATTTGCCTACTGCCGCAATGAATTACCTAGTTAAGTTTGAGAACAAAATGGCTGTTAGGCCAGAGTACAGGAATGTCATTATTTCAAAGCATATTCCTTGTCCTTGTCAGAGAGTACTAATGCCATACTTGTTCTGCATAAGAAACAAACAGTGTAACTGGCAAAGAGAAAATGCGACTGGCAGCTTTTACCCCTAGTCTGGGCTTTGCCACACTCTGTGAGTAAATTTGGAAAGGCGCCCTTAAAAGATATCTTGCCAGAGAGAAAGAGAGAGAGAGAGAAAGAAACAGGCAGGCAGGCATCTCAGAGACCCTTTGACCCTGCCCTGTGTAAGCCATAGAAGGGAAATTCCAAAAGGCTTTTCAAATCTTTCTCTTCTGTCCTTTGAAATGTGACATGCAATTCCCCTTACCCTCCTCCTTTCATTTTTCCTCTTTATTTTTGTGGCCCTTTAAAAGATACCTAAGCTCTCAGAACAGTAGGTTGTTTCCTTTCAGTTTGTGGTATGAAACCTAGTGGATGAACAAAGAGCAATTTTAGAACAGGCATTGACCTGGGAGATAGGATCTCAATTTTTTTCTGCTGCAGGCTGTGTGACCTTGGTCAAATCACTTGATTTCTCTGAGCCTCATTTAGAAAAGTACTAGACTTCCCACTTCTGTGAAAAGGACAGCCTTTATAGGGCTTACTGAAACAGCGTTGCCTTCTAGATACCCAGGAAATCCTATGGAAACTCAAGAAGAAATGCAGTGTGTGTGTGTGTGTGTGTGTCCCAGAGATTTATGGCAAAGTTGTACAAAGAAGTCATTTTTTCAGTGAGGAAATTATTCATGAAGAGAGTTTTCTATGTTAACTCCTAAATATACCTAAATAAAACTCCTAACTAGACCTTTCAGGTGTTTCATTACTGCTGTCTTCAGGTATAATGTAAGTGGCCTCACCTTTCTTGTTCCTGTGCTCACCTTGTTCTTGATCAACCCTACCGATGTATTTCATGCAGAATTAGTAGAAGGAATCATAATCTCTCTGTTGTTGTTAACTGGCTAGGAGCATTTTACTATTTTACAGAATAGGTAAAAATTTAATTGCTAAAAAATGTAACTAACAAGTAGCATTGTCCTCTTTTCTTCTGTCTGTGTTCCTTTATGATTACTCTTACTAATTTGTACTCATTTGCATTCATAATTGTAGAGAGGGAGGAAACCAGGTTTATGGTAATCTTCCCCTTTAAGAGCAGGTAGGTCATAAATGCTTCTGGATTGTGATGAGTAGAATGCTCAAAGGCAGGAAAGGTTACTTCAAGAGAAAGGAGAGGAGGTGCCAGTGAATGGTAAGTATATACCATGAATTTCATGTCTTTGTCTCTATGGTCTGATTGACTATACTTCTTTCTTTTCTTGACTAAACCTTGATAAAGATTGACTTATTCCTGTTGAACCAATCATTTTAACACCTTCATGGAACACTCACTCCCAAAGAGCTCGTTTTCAGAATATTTGTACCTTTCTCCTTCCTCAAAGCCAAGAAATGGCCAGTAGGATGAACACTTGGGATAGTGAGACCCTTCTGTTTTCTTTTTCATGAGGATGGGGTAGAGGAAGCACCTTCAGTGCCTATAGGTATCATTTATTTTTAAATTTAATTTAATTTTATTAGTACATGTTTGCAGTTCACTCAGTTTACAGTCATTTTAGGGAGTGGTTATGTGTATATACTAAACTTTGATTTTTTTCTAATCCCTTTTCCTTTCCCTCTTCCTCCTTCCCCTTCCTCCTCTGGCTTCCCCTCACCTTTTTTGAACTGGTTGATACTATTGGTCTTAGCACATGTTATGGTACATAATGTTTACATTGATTGGAATTACTAGGATCCTGCAGTGGCACATGTTTATTCCTCTCCTTTCTCCTTCCCCTCCTCTTCACCCCTCTCCTTGTTCCCTTATTCTTTCATTGCCTGTAGCGGAAAAAATCTGTTATGTAGACTTCTGTGCTAAAAAGAAAAGACTGGTGAGATAATACACCAAAATATAGTTTTCTTAGGTCATGGGATTATGAAAATGATTCTTTTTTTTCTTTGTGGTTGTTTTATGCTTTTCTATATTCTGCAAATTTGCTATAAATATCAAAATGTTACATAAAATACAACATTTACCATGTCTCACATCTGGGAGAAAATTATACTTGTGTACATAGGTAAAAGAGATGCAAGCATACTTTGATGTTTCTCAGCAGTGATGCTACAAATACACTACAGTAAATGAACATGCAGAATAAGTACAGTGACCCTATTCTTCTTCTCACTCTTTTGGGGTAATTGCAGTTATCCACTAGGTGGCTTGAGATGCTCGTTAGCCCCTGGATATGTTGCTTGGATCCGTCTTTCTGTCTTTCTGCATAAGTAGTTACTAATCAAGTATTTTCATGCTTTAAGACAGCTGTTTGTTAATGATTCTCTTGGAATGGGGAAGACTCTTTTGAAGCAAAATAATCCTCCTTTAATTTTTATAACTTTAGATGCTGGTTGTGATTTAGCATAATGTTTTCACCTGAAAATGACACTCAGTTCAGAGTCAATATCTTGAGAAAAACACATTGGATGACATGAATATTTTCAATTGTTAGCATTAGGTTCTCATCATGAAATTGCTGTCAAAGTGAATAGAATTCTGTACACTTGGCAGTCTTGCCTAAAAGCAAAACCCAAGACTGGAATAGCAAGAATTTATAGGTCAAGACAGAAGGGCATTTGGCAGAGTCAGTCATGAGGAAGTCTGCCTGGTACACTTTACCAAAAGCAGCTCACATTGCATTAAGCCCCAATGTCTTAGTCACATTAAAGAATGGCTGAACAGTGGTCCTATCTAAAAGAGTTAGGAAAAATTGGACACATTGAAAACACAGGTATTAACATTAACTGACTAAGTTAATTTCAAATCACTCATACTTTCAAATCACTCATAATTTTGATGCTGCTTTCGTAGGTACAGTTGCTTTCTGATAGAATTATTTGGCCTGAAGTGAAAAATTTAAATGTGTTAATTTACTGGCTAACTTACAGAATGGAAAAATTTTAAAGCTAGAATTGTCTGTAGAACTTAGGTAGTTCAGCCCTTTCAATATATAAATGAGGAAACCGAGGCCCAAATCACTCACCTAGTTAGAGGAAGAGCCAGCCCTCAAGTGTTTAGGTTCCTTCACCATTGAGCAAGCATTATTAATTCTAAATTCTTTCTGCCGGTGTAAATAATGTGCCTTGATTCTAAATTTTATTTTTCAAGGAACTGGAAGAGGTGCCTAATAAAATGGATGCTCGAAGAAAACAGTGGAAGGAAAATAGGTTTGTTCCTCTTGCTAATGCAAAGGATGTCCTAGAAGAGACTTCCCAGCCTAAATCTTCTTCTGAACAAATAGCTGCAGATATGACTAAGAGAATGGGAGGAATTTATAATTTCTCCAGTGGAAAGTTTCAAGAAGAAAATAAATCTAAGAATGAAGAATGTATTTCCCAACTAAATCAAAGAGAACAAGAACCAAATTTAAGAGAGAGCGGAATTAACATGTCAAAGAACGAAGCAGACACAAATTCTGCCTCCTGTGAGTCGCACAATTTGAATGCTGTGAGCAAAGAAAGTTTTACCAGAAACGGACATCCATCTACCTGGAGCAAAAAAGAATTCCCAACTATGTCACAACAAGCTATGGAGAAGAAACTGACAATAGGAATGTCCCCAAAACTTAACCTGAACCTTTTGAATGAAGAACTGGAGGAACTCAATATGAAATGCAGAAAAATTGAAGAGGAATTTGAAAATACCGAAAAAGAACTTTTGAACTCCAAAACAGAAGTCTCTAGAAAATCCCTAAATTTTCGTGAAACAGGGACAGATACTTTGAAGAAGGACCAGGAACTTCAAGCTTTAAAAAATGACCTGTCTGAAAAAGCAACAGATGTTAAAAACTTAACTGAAGAGCTCCAACAAGCCAAAGAAGTCATCCACAAGCTGAATCTAGAGAACCGAGATTTAAAAAAAGCAGTTTGGAAGCTAAAGCGTCAAACTGAACTAGGAAATGCACTCCTGAAAGAAGAAATGAAATTTTATTATGAATTAGAGATGGAAAAGATTCGTGGTGAGGTCAATGCCATCAAGAATGAACTGAGAGCTGAGAAGATCCTGCAGGCGAGCAATAACAGAGCCCTGGAATTGCTGAGAAAACACTTCGCTTCGATGGTCAGGTCATCAAGCACCCTTGACCACTTTTCTGGGGAAATTTAAACTTAATAAAGCCTTTCATTAGGCAAGCTATTGAGCCAAACCAGTGTTTTTATTGTATTACTTTGTGCATTACTCAAAATGTTTCACTTTAGCTGAATTGTAGTATCTGTAAAACATATAGATGTTAATTTCAAAGCTTCTGTTTTCTCTTTCTAATGAGGTCATTGAGCAGCTCCAAATGGAAATGAAGCTTCAGAAATCTTTTTATACACACACACACACACACACACATATATATATATATATTTCGCTTAAAAACACATATTTACTTGCCAGAACATTTATGAATATGAACCAACAGTCATTTTATGATCTTGTGAGCAATATGTTCTTGAGCCACGAATATTTTCCCATCTGTGTTCATTAATGTTAACAATAAAAATGTGTATAAGCATAGCATATAGCCCTGTTCTAACTCAAGAGGATACCAAAAATGCAGCTGCTTTCTTTGAGGGGCTAACCTTAATCTGGTTCATGTAAAAAATCTCAGGAAAACACAGTGTTTTTTCTCCCCCCTGCTGTTTTCTTTATGTTTTCTCCTTTGACCTGGCCACCAAGAGACATTGCGGCCACCTTGCTAAGAGCCCTGCATTTGTTGGTGGTGACTTTTGTATTTTCTCATGTTGACCAGCAAGGGGCGTTATTTACAAAGGTCTTCCAAAACTGAACCAGGGTAAAATTCCTAAACTCTTTGCCTGGCTTGTATCAGCAGGCTGGGACTGTAGTGAAAGGTGTTGGATGTCATCTAGGTAAACTTTTGCTGAGCTGGCTTGATTTATGTGGTCACATGGCATTGTAAGGGACTCAGGCAAAAACAATTTGTTGTATACTTAGAGCAGAAATGTACTGCCTCCATCCTATGGTGGAAGCGATGGGACAGTTGATTCTTTGTATTTGTTTGTATCAATCATCAAGATTTCTTATAATGAGTTCTATGTGCACGGTATTTTAAAGCTCAACTAACCAAATGTAATCACAGACTATACAACTACCAGGCTTCAGGTATCTTCCCTGAAAAGAAGAATCCCAAACTGGGAGCCAGGATACTTGATTTCTAGTACCTGCTCACCATTAACTAGTTAATTAACCTTCTAGTCATAGAAGTTCTCCTCTATAAACCGAGGGAGCAGAACTATGCTCAGCACTGTTCTGAGTTGAGTGTGGCTGCACACACTTGCAGTCTCAACTACTAAGGAGGCTGAGGTGGGAAGATTGCTTGAGCCCTGGAGTTAAGGGTCAGGCTGGGTAATAGAGCAAAACCCTGTCTCTTAAAGTAAACATTCTGCTCAATTTTGTTGCTCTGTTATTTCACCTCAGTGAGTTTATATGCGACTGTAACTGTACCTGTAATGAAGTAAAATTCTTGTGGCATCAGGTGCATTCAGTTCTAATACCTTAGGGGACTTGCTTTGCAGGTCTCCCTTTCAAAGGAAATATAAGCAGCCTGTTTTGATAGTTTTGATGTCTTCAAATACTGTGTCAATAATAAATCAGCAGAATGAGTGAATGGAGTTATTTCTTCTCCTTACTCACAGGAATAGGGAAGGCACCAAATGAAGGTAAACTAAACTGACCTTCAGGCTGAGCAGGACTTGCCAGAGCAGCTGAGACTGAGCTCCATTGGAAGGTGGTACTCTTTGGAGCTTTCTGATTTAGTCCTCATAAACTTAACCCTGGCTCTGGCAGCCTGCCTCAAAGGAGGAGATGATTTTCAAGTTGTTGGTGGTCACTGGTTTCTACCAAGTTTCTAGGCTCAAGAGCAAAGTGGGGACTCTTGGTTCTGTTTGACTCACTGTCATCCTCAACCAACCCTGAAATTGCCACTGTGTCCTTGCCCCATAGAGAGTCTCATTTCCTAAGTGTTTATGTGCAGAGCTACCTAGATAGTTAAAATAGTTCACACTGTAGTAAGGCACTAGGCTTAATCCTCTCTCTCTCTCTCTCTCTCTCTCTCTCTCTCTCTCTCTATATATA
>RJWM01020202.1:0-37582 GCA_004363535.1 Dasyprocta punctata
TGTCACAAATTAAAGTACTGAAGGTTAGGATTTCACTGCACTTAATGACAAAGTTGATACAGTAATAATGCCCAGTGTATCTAGATTTTAGCTACTAACAAAAACATAACTCTTAGCAGGTGACCTCCTAAAACTCTACCAATAAATAGTTCTAGTGAAAGACTCATTCTCACAAATAATACAGCATGCTCTGGCCCTCTGCCCCTGTTCCTTTCAACCCCACCCAGCAGAGTCTTAGAATTCTGCGCTCCCTTCAAGACTCCTTCCCCAGTATCCCCAAGTGCTTTCTTCTCAACGAGGGAGACCCTAGCTCCTTCCTTTGCAGTATAAGGATTTTCCACTAAGCATCTCAGCCCCCTGCTAACCACCTCGAGTTATTAAAATGCAGCTCAGAATGTCTCACTCTGGCTGTTACATTATCATTCCTCGTTAGAGACTCCTCCAGGGCCTGAGACATTCCTGCACTGACTGTATAATTACAAAGTCAATTTCTAAACAGACATTTGCAAATAAGTCAATTTAAATACTGAGATTTGCAAACAATAATTAAGCAGTAGCTTCTTTTTTAATATCTCTATATATAATTAATGCCTGTGGGCTTTTCATTTTACCTTGCAACTGGGTAGTTTGCAATTGTTTGTTGAGCTAAAGTGTTCTCTGAAAGCAAATCAAAGCACGGGGGAAATTTTGGAAGTGATTGAAAAGAGGCCTTTTCTTCTTCCTTCATCCTTGTTTCACCTGATGGGCTGTGTTTTTCATCAGTCGGGACTGTGATAGGGGAGGGAGGCTGAAGTGGAATCATTCTCTGCACTAAAAATAACAAAAATAACAACAAAGGATTCTGGCTCAGGGATATAATGGCTAACATGGCTTCTTTCATCAGATATATAGTCAGGGAGTTTCTCCATCCTGGAAACCTCAAACCTCACCTGCTTCAGCTTCATCTGCATAGAATTAGCTTTCTCTAGTTCTGAAATAGCTCTCTGAAGTGCTTTCCTCATGGTTTAAAAAAAGTCTACAATGGATCCCTGTCACCTGTATGATAATGGACTAATTCTAGCATTTAAAATCAATCACTATTTGGTCTTCCTACCTCTTTTAATGACTTTTGTTGCTAGAGAATATGAAAGGAAATAAGAATATAACGGTGAATAACACAAAATTTGGTGAGGACAGAAACTCTGAATTTTGGTCTGGTCTGGAGATCTATGAATGTCCACTAAAGAAAGTGGCATTAAAGTTGACATCTCAAGGATGTGAAGGTATTACCTGGTAAAGACTGAGAAGTAAGGTAATGCTGAATAGAAGAAAAAACCCCGATAGAAGTTACAGAAACACAATGTGGACCTGAGTGGTAGCTACAGTAAGGACAGTTAAGGGAATGAAATATAAAATGAATCTGCACAGAAGCATGTACTAAAATCTTGAATACCTTGTAGGTCAGAATGAGAAAGCTGAGCTTCATCTTAAGGATGATAGGAATCCATAGAAGTATTCTGGGGGGTCATGTGTCCAGTTTGGGTTATGTTGCTTTAGGGGTGTTCTCATGCCACACCAAAATCCCCTCCAAGATAGTCTCATATCCAAGCAATTTTTAATCGAGTTTTCAAACTTTCCTTCAAGGTGTTTCTTCAATATGCTATGCCAGTTTAAGATCTCCTTCTCAAATTCTAATTCACAGTCCTTCGCTATGAAAAGTACTCTCAGGCTGGTCATCATGAATGGATTTTTTCTCATCACTGTTTCCAAAACATTCTGTTTAAACCTCTAGTTGCATACTTATAGCACTTATATTGTATAAATTTTCACTGTTTTTATTCTTTCAAGTTACAGTGCTTTAATAGTAAGCACTTATGAATGCACTGTTAGAGTTACTAACACTTTGACCAACAGATAAAACCCATAGACTTGTTAGTGGGTGAATCTACATAGTTGCTGTTGCAGAATCTGGGGTATTAGCCTTCAGAATGTCTTATAGCACATTCCCACCTTATGTGAACATTCTTAGTTGGCCCACAGGAAAGGACTGAGATTACATGCAGATATTAGAGGTGGAGACTTGACAATCTAGGGCACAAAAGGAGTAAGGGTGCCGATTGCTCTTACCACCTAACATTCTCAGATAAAAATACAGTCACGGAAACCCATGGATATACAGGATTCTGCTTCATTTTTGGTCCCAGAGCTAAGTGCCTTCATGTTTTCCTTTTCCCATTACTAGATCCATTTCTGATCCAAGTGCTGGACCCTAGAAAAGCTAGCTCTACCCTACTAAAAGCAAGATGAGACTGGGGAAATTAAGGGTTTTTCAGCTCAAGGGTCTCCAGTTTCTATTTGAGTTACATTGCCTCTTAGAGTCAAACCAATCAGCACCAGGGGCAACTGACTTTCAGTGAAACTTATGTTTGCCTATTTAGAACAAATTACATGCGACTGATCCCTCTTGTCCTTTCCAGTAAGGATTTTGTCTTCAGAGGGAATGTGTTTCTAGCCCTTCCAGAGGCCTTGGTGTTTATTTCTCATCATCTCTGAAGGATATTTGAGGCTTATGGGAAAGATTGCATAGATTTGAATACACAGATCCCCTAAGTCCTTAACATGTTGGTCTGGGAGTGGATTTTTCATGCCCTACTCTAATTCTGATTTTCAAATCCATTCATTTCAGCAATTAGCTGAAGTTCTAGATGCAACTGTCTGGGTAGGTTGTGTATACAATTACTCAGAGTGTTTTAATAATCCAATGGTTTTCTATCCTAGGTATCCTTTAGAATAATTGGATAAAACAAGCAAGCAAGCAATCAAATAGGGTCCAGGATATAGCTCAATGATACAGTGCCTGCCTGGCAAGCACAAGATCCTGAGTTCGATTCCTGACACACACACACACAAATTAAATATCACTACATATTTTTTAATCTCTTGAAGTTTTCCAATATTTAGAATGAAAATCACTGACCTAGGTCACCGTTCATTGAAAATTAGTCTTTTATCCTGATTCAAGAGACTGGTCACATAAAGCTATCCAAGATGGGTGTCTATTGCAGACAGACACAGAGAGTCTGAAAGTCTAGATTTGGTGACAATTTCTTGTCATTCATCAGAAGACTTAAAGAAGGGTTCAACCTAGTAAGAGAAGAGGAGAAATATAATTCCAGTTGGTAGCTTTTATTTGTCCCTCTCAGATCTACATGAGCACAAAAATTTGCAGGAAATCTTACTGGCATATTTTTCTGATCTTTCAGCCATTACCCTTTGCTGTGGTTTTACTCATTCTTTTCTATTTTCCTTCCGGGTTCATTTTACTACTTGCCTACAATTGTGAAAAAACAGCAGAAGGAATCAGGGACTGTGACTAGGATATTGCATTTGTGGTTACTTTGTGTCATTTGAAGAGTTACTTCATTGTTCTGTATTTAGTTGATGAGATCAGAAAGAACTATAGATTATTTCTAATAACATTTCATGTTATGCTATATTTTATATTTTCTTTTCCTTGCTTCTTTACTTCCTCTCTGTATATGCTCTTGAAAATTGAATTTAGAATACAGGGAGGATGGCTATTTCAGTCCTCTTTGTATCCAATTCTGGTCCTACTTCAAAGGTTCACAACACATCAAAAAACTGTAGTCTAAAAATTCAGTACTCATGGCTAGATGAAATGTTTCAGCTTATTTACTTTCTTATGATTTCTTTTATATCCTCTTCCCCATTGGGTTTGGACTTCCATTTTCTTACTTCTTCAATTTCCTCTCATCTCTCTTCATTCACCTTAGATTTGTTATACACTATGAACATTTTCCTACATTTTTTTGAACTTTCATTCCTTTGACCATTATTTGAACTCTGTAATGTACACTTAAATACTGTTTTCTATCACCTTGTTCGTGGGCGCGGCACTATGTGAATTTTATGAATATTAACATGTTACAGGGTGCTGGAGGATAGAATGTCATTTTTGCTACTGTTATGGTTTATATGTTGTGTCAACTTGAGAAGTCTAGAAGCTTAATTAAGTAACTCAGCAGCTCTATATCCTGGAGTGTAGAGAACACGCAGTTACTATTCTAGGATATGGTTCATTGAGTCAATTTGAGAAGGTCAGAAGTTTAACTAAGTGATTCCGCAGCGGGTC
Organism: Dasyprocta punctata; assembly: GCA_004363535.1. NCBI lineage: Eukaryota > Metazoa > Chordata > Mammalia > Rodentia > Dasyproctidae > Dasyprocta > Dasyprocta punctata. The sequence continues at coordinate 4,133 of RJWM01020202.1, forward strand.
AGGGTCCCTAGTTTGTAACATTCTCAACTTGTGTAAGAGGAGGGCATGGAGATGGTGTGAGAGCTACCAGGACCTCAGAAGAGCAGCCTGCATACTATAAAAGGCAAATGAGGAGGGGCAGATTGCTGCTTTTTTGGAGAGCTCCAGTCTTCACCTTTAGTTTGGATGTTGTATCCTGGCTTCTGGTACAGACTTTTCTGCTTTGTTGTAGACTCTTCAGCCTTCCATTATAGATTCTTCAGTGTTTTGTAGTAAACCCATCGGCCTCCTGATACAGACTTGAGGATACTGCAGTGAGCTCCAGCCCTTAGGATGGACCCTTCACCCTCCAGCTTGCAGATACCCTCTGCATGCTCCCTTATTCAACTTTGTGGCTGACCATTGTAAGCCAATCTTGTAATTATACAGTTGTATATCTTGTGTTATATCTGTTTCTCTAGCAAACCTTGACTGATACAGATTCACTTTGCTTTCAAAAAGGTGCTATGCTAAAAGTTGAGCATGTAGTATGCACCCAAGATAATTTGGGGAATAGAGTACTACAGGTTTTTTTAAGATTACAGCTAATTTATTTCAATGTCTACATTTTACCCAAACACCTTGGGCTCTCAGAACTAGTGTAGCTTACAATGAGTTAATAGCTAAGCTTAACTAGAAAATGTCTTCTCAATTCACTTCATTGTCCATATCATTTGTTATATGATTTGTGTCTCCAAAGCCTATGCTTGACCTAAACCCTCAAAATTATTAGTTACTTAACCCATTATACTTGCACTATTTTGTAGATTTAAAGAGTTATATCTCATAAAAATATAGTATGAATGTCCTTCTGGAAGTCAATTTTAAGTTAATGTGTGAGTTAATTAGTCCACACAGATCTCTCCTTAATGAACATTATAATAATATAGCAGAAAGAGTTTGCAGTTTAAAATATGCAGACCTCCCTTCAGCTCTTTCTCTGTCCCTCACTGACTCTGTAAGCTTAGGATCATGACTCTCATTTTTGGAACCTAAGTTTCCTCATCTAAAAAAATGGAGCATAAGTAATTTCATTTGAAAATATTGTAGAGTTTGCATGAGATCATATTTTTCTTTTTAAATCTTAATGATTAACAGGAATACCAAATATGGGTCTTTTTAATATTATTAGTGATAAATAATAAAGTACAAATGATGTCAATGCTAGTTAGAGAGGAAGCACTGTAATTTTGCTGCCTTAGACTTTAGTCAGTTGGCAAGAAGCTACCATCAATACCGGTGACAATTACATATGCCTCCTTGTTCTTTCTTATATGTGTGTGAGACCCATAACTTAAAATACTTGCTGCTATTCAGCACAAAAACAAATAGCAAAGCAACTCTGGTTGTGATGTATTTCAATGGCATAACTTAGACTTGTCACCATAGTGTAAAATTATGAATATCTATCACTTGATGGAGTCAGTGCTTTTATTTGGAACAAGGAAGGCGGGGGCAAAGTGGTTGCAGTTGTGAAGGAAAACACACAATAAGATGCAGGTGCTATAGAGATTAACAATGGGTATCCTTCGAGCAGCGTTTAGGGATGCTGAAGCAGCTAAAACAAATGTTTGTGTTTGGCCACGATGTAGAGTATGACGGATTATGGATCCTTGGCCTTGAGCCTTGATGTAATCCAATTCTAAATAAATCATAAATCTAAGTGCAGACTGGTAAAGTGGGAAGAATACCAATTCAGCCTGGGCGGTAGCAAGTGGAGAGTGGTGACCAGGATTGATTATCAGGTGTAAAACAGGGAGGGATAGCAGGAGGACCCTGACCAGCCTACAGGGATATACTTCTTTGTGTTCTAGTCTGAGCCAACTCTCAATTCAGCTGCAGACTCCAGCAGTGTGAATGAGAGATCACTGCTGAATTAGCCACAAGTCTTCCTTCTAAATTTTCTTGGATGAAGGGATTTTTTTCATCATAAAAGATGCTGAATCACTAACATTTGGACTACTTTTACAATTTCCTCACTTGCAAAAATCTAAAAGTTAGCTTGAACTTCTTACAGGCCCAAAGGTTGTTTGAAGTATGCAGAGATGATACAGTCAAAGTGTTGTGATATGAAATAGACCTTTATGTATATAAAGGACAATGAGAAAAAGGAAAACTTAATACATAATATTTCTGTTCTTTCTAATTTTCTGTTCCTTAAAAGAAAAAGGGAATCAAATCAAAACCTCGATGAGATATCATCTCACCCCAGTTAGAATGGCTCTTATGAAAATGGCAAAAATAATAAATGCTGGAGGGACTGTAGAGAAAAGGGAAACTCTCACACACATTTAGTTGGAATATTGGTATATTTAAGGAAAGCAGTGTGGAGGATTTTTTTTTAAACAGCTAGAACTTGAAATATGATATAGCAATCCCATATATCCACAAGAATGAATATCAATATGTCAAGCGGACTTTTGAATTCATATGTTCACTGCAACACTATTCATTATACCCTGGAAGTGGAATAAACCCTGGTGTCCATCAGTGTATGAGTGTATAAAGAAATTGTGGTATATGTATACTATGAAATATTAGTCATCCATTCAGTTATTTGAAGGAACGTGGGTGGAACTGAAGGATGTTATGTTAGTGTCAGATACCTCAGGTTCAGTATGTTCTTGCTAATGCATGGATTCTAATAAGTTGATCTCATTGAGTTAGAGAGCAGAATAGTGGTTAACTGGGCTTGGGAAGTATGCGTAGAAGGAAGGATAGAACACGAATGGTTAATAAGTACAGTGTTGCAGGTGGATAGGAAAAATAATTTCTAATGTTCTTTAGAACAGTAGGATAAGCTACAGTTGACAGCAATTAATTGAATATCTCAAAAATAATTATTAGATTTTTTTATTTAAGAGAAAATAGACACAGAAAAGAGAAACAAGAAGCAAAAGAGCCAGACAAACAACAATAAATCCGATATGATAAAATTATAGGTTTACAAAATGAGATGATTGAAATTTGACAGTAGTTGTAATATTGCATATTGTTACCTTCAAAGGGGTTGTTCAGATTAACAGATATAGACATGTAAAATTGATCTAATCATATGAGTATTAACTGTTCTTTTTCAATAGCTAATGCATTTAGTAATATAGTCATTTTAACTATCTTATGTATACCTATATAAATTTGTCTTTTTCCTTTTCCCTTCCTTCTTTCCTCATTTCCCCTTAGAATATCTCTTGTTGTCTTTAAAATAACTGCCCATATCATCAGGCCTAGTATAATCAAACAAAATAGTTCAGAATAAAACCAATAAAAAATAAAACAATAGCCACAGAAAAGAGAAACAAAAAGCTAAAGGGACCAACAAACAACAACAAATTCAATACTGTAACATTATAGGTTTACAAAAAGAGATGATTGGAATTTGACAGTGGTTGTAACATTGTATATTGTTACCTTCAAAGGGGTTGCTCAGATTGACAGATATAGATATGTAAAATTGATCTACTCATATGAGTATCAACTGTTCTCTCTCAATAGTTAATGCATTTAGTAGTATAGTCATTTTAACCATTTTATGTATACCCTCATATAAATCTATGTCTTTTTCCTTTTCCCTTCCTTCTTCCCTCCTTTTCCCTTGTAATACCTCTTGTTATCTTCAAAATAACTGCCCATACCATCGGGCCTAATATAATCAAACAAAATAGTACAGAATAAAGCCAGTAACAAATAAAACAATGGAATCAATACATAGTAATACAATGTTGATTTCTATAATGCCTCATATTATCTTCTAAGCAGTTGCCTATATCATCTGTTATAATATAATCAAACAAACTGAAATAGGTTAAAATCACTCAAAACAGAACAATGAAAGCAATACCAGGTCAAAACAAGGTGATCAAATATCAATAAAGGCTACCCTAATATGTTTTGTTATCTTTGAAATAGCTGTCTGTCATCATATATAATAAAATTAGGCAGGTTGAGGTAGAATAAGATCAAACTAAACAGCTCATTGAAAACAATACTGGACTCAAATCCTGATGATGAATTATTCAATTGTCTGCCCCGCTCAGTGATATCCCTCTGCCACTATTTCTGGAGCTGTGGACTTTTTTTATCTCTCTCTAAAATGTCCTTCAGTATTCTTTGTAGGGTTGACTTGGTTGTCATAAATTCCTTTAGTTGTTCTTTGTCGTAGAAGTATCTTGTTTCTCCGTTGATTTTGAAAGATAGTTTTGCAGGGTACATCAATCTGGGTTGAAAGTTATTTTCTTTCAGGGCTTGAAATACTTCACTCCAAGCTCTTCTTGACCTGATGGTTTGTGTTGAGAAATCTGTTGCGATTCTGATGGGTTTTCCTTTGTAGGTGATCTATTTTCTTTTTCTCTAATAGCTTTTAGTATTCTGCTTTTGTGTTGCATTTCTGGGATCTTGATTATTATATGTCTGGGTGTAGGTATATTTTGCTTAAGTTTAGCTGGAGCTCTATATGCTTCACTTATCTGAAAGTCACTTCCTGTTCCTATGCTTGGAAAGTTTTCTGAAATTATTTCGGTAAATAGGCTTTTAATTTGATTTGTATTGACCTCTACTATTTCATTCACACTTTTTATTCTTAATTTATGTTTCTTTGGGTAGTCTTGCAGCCATTGCATTGTTACTTCCAGGTTTCTTGTTATTTTTAAGAGATCTTTCCTTTCATGATCATAAGCTGCAAACCTGTCTTCAAGGTTTGAAAGTCTATCTTTAGTTTCCTTCAGGTGATTTTGTCAACTTTCATTGGAGTTTTTGATTTCTTGGTAATCTCTTTGAATCTGTTTCATGTATTCTGAATCTTTTTTGTATTGTTCATTCTAGATTTCCCTTGTTTTCTTATGCTCCATTTTTTCACCTATGTCTCCTTTAGAGATGCCTAGCAGTTCTTTTATTATGTTTTTCATTTCTTCTTTTAGTTGAGTTAGTATATCTGTTCTAATTTCTTTAATAGCCTCATGAAGTTGTTTCTTTACTTCAGTTATCATCACCTCAGAGACTTTAGTTGTGGGACTCCTGACCTCTTCTGCATTTGCTTCTCCTGGATTTGTTCTGCTTGGATTGGAGGCCAGAGACTGCCTTTTGCTTGTTTGTCTTGACATATTCCTGGATTTTTCAGGACAAGTGTGTACCAGGGATCTTGTAATTTCTTTAAGGTTAAACTGGTTCTTCTATCTAGTGCTGATTGTGGATATCTAATGATTCCCACTGGGTGTGCTGTTACAGTACTGTCCACTGCCTTTCCCCAGCCCACCTCAGCTCCTCAATGTCTGGCAGTGTGTGGGGGCAGGGCTGCTCCCTGGAAACCTGAGCCAGTTATCTGATAATCTTCCACTATCACCCCTAGGGCATGTGTGGAGCCATGGTCTCCAGACCGAGCCAGTCACCTGCTGCGACCCTCCAGGGCTCAGTAGGAGCCATTTCTGTGGGACTGTGCCCAACTAGGAGTGGCTCCGGCCCCACAATGACTGCCAGTCTTTCACTTTCCCTTGCAGGGGTTTCGGGTTTGCTGCACTCACCATCAGCCAGTTTTAGTCCTCCAGGTCTGCTCCCCCTGTCCACTGCCACACTCCTCTGATGATGCCTCTCTGGGATGAGGCCTCCAGGGTTGTCATGGCCACAGCTGTAGCCACAGCATTTTAATTGTGCATCCCCAGGTTCCAGCAACCCCTTTCACAGAGCAGGTCCAGCTCCTGGCAGAGGTGCTGCCAGCCACTGTTTTCCTTGTTTGAGTGCTTCTTTTTACTCTTTCTGTGGGCTTCAATTCTTGCTTTAGATTCTTCCTGGGTCCAGAGGACCTGCCTCCCTCCTTCTTGTCTTCCCCATGTTGCTATATTCCAGCATCTGGATGGGATCTCTCAGGGAGGCCGCTTACCCTGCTGTCTACCATTCTGCCATCTTGTCCCACCTCCTAGAGAGAATTTTGAATGTTCCTAAGAAAAATAAATGACAAATGTCTGAGATGAAAGACCTTTCAGTTACCCTGGTCTGATCATTACACATAGTACAGATGTGTAGAAATAACACATTGTGGTATATAAACATGTGCGATTTATACCTGTAAATTAAAAATAAAATCATACATAAAAAAAGAAAAGTCAATGAATAAAGGGTGAATTAGAGAGTTTTATTTGCATTTCAAAGACAAAGCTACTTTTCAGAAAAAGAGAAGGCTTTATAAGTATTTAGGAAGGTATTGAGAACAAGACAAGAACTTGTGGCCTGGCAACAATTGGCAAAACAAAAACAAAATCAAAACAAAACAAAACAAAACATTTCAATTAATTTGTTTTGTTTTCTAAATATACTCCCTATTTGAAATATTACAAATTACTATAATATAAGATGTAAATTTCTTCTCAGTATTTTTGGATGTTAGACCATAGTTCCTTACAACTATAACATTTTACTAAAATGATTTAGCCAAATATTGTTCGATTTTATTCTGAAGGATACATCTCATCTAGGATTTGGGAGAATTGTAATGATCAGCTTCAACTCAGATCAAATCATCATCTTGAATCTAGGCTAAAAATGTATTTTCATTATGACTGTGAAATTAATGAACCTAAAGTACATGGGATGTATTTTGACCTAACATGAGCAAAAATGGACATTGAGAAAAGTAATGGAGTGGTCCTCAAATATATCCCTGTAATAAAGGTTGATTAATGCATAGCTAGGTTCAGAGGGAGACAGTCGATCATATTGTCAAGTGAGCTTTATGTTTCTTTGACAATACAGTTAAAAACTGTAGTTTATTAACCTAATTCTAAAACAGCATTATTATGGAGCAATAGAAGCATATATAGAATTAGATATGAGAAGGATTTATTGAGCTAGAAATGTCCATGAAAGGTAAAAAGGAGAGAACAGAAGAATGGAGTAAGAGGTTTTAGATTGGGATTGCATGTCTGACATCAGGGAAAAACAAGGAAGAAACACTGGATAAGAAGGGTCTCAGACTGGGTAGTTCAGGGAGGCTCCAAGAAGGGACAAAGCTACAAGAAAAGTCTTGTATCACACAGGAATGAACTTGCACTGGTAACTTCACTATGTGAAAGAGTCATCTGTTGCAAGGGCCACTCGCATAAACCTCAGCAGGAAAATTGACTTCTGCATTCCCATGACTGCTATGCTGAGTTTTAGGCAATCTGTATTTATTGCTTTAACCTGGATTCTATGGACATTCCATGTCTTAAGCAATTATAGACCTTTCCAAATAGGGAGAAGTGGTCAATTCAAGGATTTTGCCCTGCCAAGTTTTTCAGATAAAAATCCCAGAGAAATGAGTTCTGTCTCTGGTTCACTCAGTTAAGTACATTTTAGATCTATATCATGAACATTTTATGTGAATTTGAATTCTGCAAATTAGACATACCACCACAGAAAGTATCAATAAGTCTGATTTTATTACAATGTTTAGCACTGTGTGGCTCACTAAAATTAAAAACAATTAATCAGGTATTCCATAGTTTCAAAACTGCCTTAGTGAATTATAAGCTGTATCTTTCATTGGACCACAGAGCAGCATGACTTTTGCTGTTGAACAGGAAGACCTGACGATCTGTGTTGGGATTAATCTTTCATTATGTAATATTTTTAAAATTATGACCTTGTATTAAAAAAGTCCATGATTCTATTATTTCTCCATGAAATTTAACAATGCACAGGGATAATGATAATGGCAATGTAAGAGTAAAAAGCAAATGAAATATTTAGTTGTGAATAAAACTTGCAGTAAACCAAAAGTTGGAAGGAAGAGGAGAAATGTTGGTAATTAACTGAGTCTGCAGGGCCCAGGATTAGGATTTATCTATGTACATTATGTAACCTATTTTGAGTGGACCACTTAACTGAACCTTCTAGAAAGTGAAGAGGGACTGAAATGATTACGTTTATTTGAAAGCTTCACATTGACAGGAAAAGGATGTATGGGCTGCATATTCTTTCAGAATATAAGGAGTTCTGCAGCTGGTAATTGGGCAGCAGGTGGTGAAAGGAGGCTTGGAGGACCAAAATCTCATAGATCAGGTCAGTGCAGTAACAATTTAAAGCCAATATTAAAAAAAAAAAAAAAAACAGTTTCCAGATTCCATCATCTATGCAAGTAGATACCTGAATTCTTGCAGATAAAAAGACTAACTAGAGAAAGAGGGAAAGGGGGTATTCATAATGTCTTCACTGAGATAAATCAAGAAGCCAAACTCAGACTAAAGCAGCATATGGGACTATGAAGGTACTAAAGGCATGCTATATTATCCTGAATTTGTTCTCTCCGAAATGTGACCCAGATTGTCATACTCAAGTGGTTTCTATAATATCCACTGGTGATCCACAGGTAGCCAGAAGCTGCATCTCTCAAGTTTCTTGCATTATGAGAAAATTAGTCCCAAGAGAGGACCATCTCTTCCATACGATAGTCTCCATCATAGAAGGAAAATTGTCACACACAGACTGAAGATGCAGAAGAACATCCAATGATCCACTCTCACAGCAGGGCAGCAAAATTGGTAGCCATTCCCTTTACTTTCTTCTCACAATGAATAAAACCAGGATTGGGGATGACCGAATCTGAAAACCAATATGGTTACTGCTCTGGACTTGTGTCAGTTGCTCATTTTTGGGTTTGTTAGAAGTAACTTCAATGGATAGAGGCAAAGCTCATGCTCATCCTCTCTGTCTTGGTTACTTTTCACTTGTTGCTGAGACAAAATACCTGACACCCAAAATTAGGGAAGGAAAGGTTTATTTATCTTACAGTTTTTGGAGGTTTCAGTCCATAATCAGTTGGCTCCAAGGCAGGGTGGCATGGCACTGGGGCAATACTCCAAGGCAGTAGCCAAGCAAAAAGCAGCCAGAGTAAAAGGGGCAAGAGCAAGCCTCTTCTCCTACCTTATATTGTACACAGGACACCACTCGCCACAGGGTGGGTGTAGCATTCACAAATCTCCTTGCCTTCCTTTGCACAGGCTGAGGATGTTTACAAAGTAAGAATCCTGGCTCCCTGCTGAGTCTCTCAGCTAAACTTTCGACCTTCTCAAATTGACAATGACCAGGTAACTGCTTGTGCTCTACACCTCAGGATGTAGAGCTGCTGCCTTACTTAATTAAGCTTCTAGACTTCTCAAGTTGACACATACATAAACCATAACATTCTCTAAAAGTTCTTATGGGATCCCATGAGAATGAAAAACAAAAATAAATAAATAAATAAATAAACAGGTTGGAGAGGTACAGGCTGTGCATGGGAAGCGGCAATGGGTATTGCAAATAGTTTCATTCCATTCTTTGGGCACACTGGTAAAATTTTATAGGTGTTTGAGGGCAATATGTTAATATTCAAACTCTCTCTTCTAAGACAGTGATGCTCAGGGTGAAATAAAGAGGAGAAGAGAGAGGAGAGATCAACTTGTTTAAAGTGGAAGTGATGGAGAGGTTGTCTTGGGATCAAATGGTAGCTCTTTATAACAGGAGGAAAGTCCAGCAAGCGGTAAATTTTAAACAGTTTGGAATTTCCAAAAGAAAACATTTAGCAACAAGCTGCCATTCATTTGAAGTATAGAAAAAGAAATAAAGGACATAATTATAAAGAATTTCTCTTTCTCTTAGTGCTATGGTTGACATTTTTTGAAATTTAATTAAAGATTTAAATAGTCTTTTCAATTATCAAATATTTGTACATATGAAACTAGTTTCTTCTGAATGTGACACTGTTCTGAGTGAGGCAAGCCCTAGAACATTCCACTTTTATCATATTCTGGCATAAACTATAGCTGAGCATTTAATTTTTTTCTGGTGAGAATTATATTAGAATATAAATTATACAAATCCCATTCTTAAATGGAAATGTTCATTCTAAATCAAGAGCAAATCAAAATATTCGAGAAGCAAGTCATCTGTATAAAACCTTGGAAATAGAATTGGAATGGGAATCACAGGGGCAACCAGGGATTTAAAATCAGAGCTTCGGGATTGGAAAGGGCATTGAAAAATCATTAGGTTTAACCTCCCAGCCAATCAGAATATGCCTCAGCAATATGCATGCCAGATGGCCACCTCATCTTTGTTGGAAGCCTTCCAGTGATGGAGAGATCTCCATCAGGACAGCCAATTCTGTATTTGGACAGTGCTTGCTATTACAATGCTTCTTGTATTTAACCCAAATCTATGTTCTGTAAAATTGCAATTACTGGTCTTTGTTATACCCTCTGGATTTGTTAGTACCCAGTTGAGAAGCGGGGACCCTATAATTTCCTAGACCTTGATCCAGGAAAAAGTCTTAATCGATTTATATGCCAGTAACTCCTAAGAAGAGGGTTTATTTTGTGGATTAACAAAGTTGTGTACAAAGTGATTTAACAGAGTAAATTATGCATAATATATTCCCCCATAATATGAGAATGCTCTAAAACTGTTTCTAAGTGTTACCAGAATGTCAAAATCATTGTCAATGATCTCCTTGTTAAAATTTGCTTTTCTGGCATCTTTCTTCAAGCAGTGATTCTCCATCTTGGATTAAGTCTCTGGTTGAAAAGATTCTCTGTCCCAGTAAGTATCTGTAAACTTTATTGAGCAATCTAGTTCTGAACTTTTGCGCTCCTACTTGTGATCTCCATATTTTATACTCGACCTAATACTTCAGTTCTGATCTCTTTGTTCTGCATATGCTAACCATCCAATCTAGACTTAAACCTAGAAAGTGGATCACTTTCTTTTGGCTCCACTTTGTATATAGGAGGGCATGAGCAGTTCTGTGGTGACCACTGAGGAAAGCTGAGTACTTTGACAATGCTGTGCATTCTTTATCGTCTTCACAAATACATTCTCAAACCTGTGCATACTTAAATCCAATATGGAGGCAATTATTTGTTTACTTGAGTGGAAACAAACAATCAAACTCTTTAGGGATAACAGAGACCACTCAAGTGCCCACCTATTTATTTCTATCTAAAAAAAATTTATGGGTCACTTTTGTTTGCAGACTATGACAGACACGACACAGATCATCCATCAAGAAACCAATAGTAGCTTTGTTGTAAGGAGTATTCTCAGCAAACTGACTTCATCATGTCATCTTCTTTGGGATCTGGGTTCAGCTTTAGCGAGTTGCCTTGATGAAGTCACATGCTTCCTGGGAAAATCACAAGTAGTGGGGAACCCAGGCAGAGGAGTAAATGCCTGGCAAATTAGGGTTATTTTGGGAATTATGATGGAATTTGTTTACTCCTCAGTTCCCTGCCATGTGGATAGAAAATTCATTGGGACTACACCGCAGTTTGACTTCTTTTTCTGTCCAATTCTGTTCCTACCCTCTTTCCTATCCACATTCTTCAGAGTCAATCTGTGTATCTGTTTGGAAGATGTCAAGAAATGACAGGGGCTAAATAGAAAATAAATAGTTTGTTTTTATTGCTTTTGTTACTTCCCACTCAGAAGCATCTAAGCGAATTTTAGCAGAACAATACTTAGGATGGCATATATGCTTTCCACCTTGTAAATGAATGGAATTTGATTTCCTGAGGAAAACAGGCAGTTGGAAGAATAGTGCTTAAGAAAAGCCTGTGAGACTTTTCATAAAGCAACTTTGCTTTGTATTCCTTCTGATGAAGTATGAATTGTGGACAAATCCTTTTCCTTTAATAGTTTACAGTTGTCCTGTTTGTAGCTGGATGTTCCTGTGGGGTTGGGAAACAACAAGATATTTATTTTCCAGTGCTGTGATGCCATATCATAACTCAATTGCAGATATTAAAAACATTGTTGAATAAGGCTCTTTACTAAGTACCACAGTAGTACTACAGACACTGAGAAAGGCAAAATGCATGCTTTACAAAACCTAATTAAGTAAGCTTCAAAGACAGAAAGAAATACACTGTGATTTATTCTCTGCACAAGACCTGATATGTTTAGATTTTCATTAAGATGAACTTAAACACAAAATGTATTCAGTTATCCAGGAAATGTAATTAACCACTTCCTAAGAGTTCTACTTAATCAGTGCTATTTCCCCCATATTTGGATAATTGAACTGTCAGTCTCCACTCTAGTCTGGGGTTGGTGGATCATTTGGGGCAGTCACATCAGGAATATCCAACTTCAAGGGCATTTCTTCCTGCAAAGTAGGTTCTGTATTTTCCTTATAAATGCTCTTTTTCTTACTGTGGAATAGAACCTCAGTCAATGGCCATATTTTAATAATATATTTAAAACTAAGGCAAAATTCTGAAATAGTGTGCTATCACTTGATAAAAGGTATGAGCATATCTTGGAGATGAAGAAGTCAACTTGAGTTCTTATTATCTCAGGTAATAGCTAACCTTGAGAAAGTTATTTCTCAGTTTTTTCTCTGCTAAATGGAACTATTAATTTCTGTATTTTTGTGGGAGACTAAAAGTGATATTTAAATGGCAAGTAATATATAACTAATATGTAATAGTTGTTATTGTTTTTAAATTGTTATTACTATCATTTTTAGTTCTAGTTTTCTAAATTATATTTAAAGACTCACAAACATCTTATAATCTCATGCTTGTGAGATGATCTCATGACTGTCATGGTATAATATTGCTCCCTTGTTTAGAAAGTCTATTATTAAGGTGGCAAACAGCTGACTCGTTTGGCAAGGGTAAGTAGGATGGTGCGAAGAGCTCCTTCTATTATGCTCCTCAGCTTCCTTCAAAGATATCATGCTGGTTCATCTTCTCTTCCTTTAGACTTTGCTGCAAGAATTATGGTATACTGAGCTGCTTATTTTTGGAGACTTTGTCGTTTACATCTCTATGATAGGTTAATGGCACAGCTAAACTTTTTTCTGCCCCACTAGAAGAGTAAGAATTGGATAGTTCCTTGTACTCTGCTTTATCCAGCAGATTTCCTGAAGGGCTTCTAAGTGTCAACCGTTTGCTAGTTGTTAGAGACAGATCAGCCACTGAGACACAGTCTTTGTAGTCAACCTCAAAAAATGCACACATGAATTTGGAACACAATATGACAACAGCAACAAAAAATGTATAATTAGAAGTCCCAGTTTAGTCAGACAATTCAGCAGTCTTATCCATGTTTGGATTTTGTAATCTGTTTGATTTGAGGCAAATCATTTGACTGTCCCCAGTCTCGTAAATATTAATACCAAAAATAATGAAAATGATTACAATGGCAGTAATTATTATTAGTTTTAAGGTCAGTGCAAAGTATCTTAAAACAACAGTGTAGGGATGATGAACTGTGTAAAAATAAGGCAGAAGAAGTTGATGGATGCCAGATTATCCAGGGCTTCATAAAACCTCTGGGGGCAATGAGAATTAATATAGAATTTTATAGCAAGGAGATTTAAACAAACGAAAACAACTTAGCCTTCCACTTTTGAAGAACTGATTGCCTGGGGTGGAATGCAGAGTGCCCGTAAACCTAGGATTGGTCAAGTCAAATGACCCACGCGTGTCTGCCTTTTTCATGTGTCATGAAAAATTAAAAATGAGGACTGTTCAGTCGATGCTGCCTGTTAAATTAATGAACAACTTTGCCTTCAACACCTGGTAATTATATCTTCCAATTAAACCAACTCTCTAGATGTCTATGATCGTGTAAATTAACTCACAGCCTTATGTCTTTCTAAACAGCCAGACCTTTTCAGGGCTCAAACCTGAGAGGCAAGTGAAGTCAAGTGAAGTCAAATGAGGCCAACCAAAGGGCAACTTTAATTTCTTTTCTGTGTATCACAGGAAAGCCTTAGTCTTTCCTTTGTTCACTTGGCCACGAGAAGCAAAAAATATTTTTTTGTGTCACTACCTGCCAGGTTCACTTGTATTGAATATACTACATGGTTCAATGAAAAGCAAAAATTGAACTAGGAAAGTCTATTTTTGTGTATTGCTCATATAAACTCATTCATTCACTCAATTTTTTAATAGCAAAGACAACAAGAGAGAGTAGTTTTGTCTCTATAGCCAATTACTCATTGACAAAGATGTCAAGAAAGGACAATATTTTCCATAAATGGTGCTTGGAAATTTGACATGCAGAATAAAATTGAAAATAGACATTTTTCTCTTGCCATTTAAAAAACTCAACCCAGAATATATCAAAAGTTTAAATGTAAGACCTGAAACTATGAAACTACTAGAAGAAAATGTAGAAGAAATAATTATGATTATTGGTATGGATGAAGCTTTGTTTATTTATTTATTTATTTATTTACTTTTTATGTAATCTCCAGACACAAAGTACTGCATAAAAGGAGAAAGGTCATACAGTACATGAAGCAACCAACTGAGAAGACACTTTAAAGAAGGAGAGAGACTATTTATGAATTATGCTTCTGATGCAGAGTTAATGTTTGAAATATGTAAGAAATATAAATGTCAATATTAAAAATATTATTCCAATTAAGTAATGGTCAACAGATCTAACTGAACATTTATCAAATGAATACACACACAAAAGACCAACAATTATATAAAAATGTTCAACATCATAAATCATCAAGGAAATTAAATTGAAAATCATAATGAGATATCATCTTATTCTAGGTAACATGGGTATTACTAGAAATACAAAAGATGTCAGGTGCTGGTAAGGATATAGAGCAAAGGAAACCCTGACACATTGTTTTTGAGAATGTAAATTAGTACAGTTGCTTATGGAAAGCAGTATAGAAACTCCTTAAGAAACTTAACAATGGAATCATTACAAGATTCAGTATTTCTGCTATGGGGCTACATTTAAAGGAAACAGAACAGCATTTGAGAAGATGACTATTTTCATATGTATTGCAGAAATAATCACTGTTCACAGTAGCTGAAAGATGGAATCAATCTAAATATTAATTAGCTGATAAATGGATAAAATATTGTTTAGTCGTTAAGGATTGAAGTCCTGTCATTTGTGAAAATATGGATGAAACTGGAAAACATTTTGCTAAGTCAGGTTCAGAAAGACAAATACTACATGATTTTCCTCATCTACAGAATCTGGCAAAAATTAATTTCATAGAAGATGTGAGTAGAATAATGGATAAAAGAAGCTGGGGAAAGTAGAGACTGAGGTGGACTGGGAAAAGGTCATAAATAGATATTAGCAGAAATAATTTCCATTCTATTATACAATAGGGTAACTAGAGACAACAATAATATACATCTCAAAAATCTAAAAGAATGGATTTTGAAAATTTTAAACCCAAAGAATTGATAAATGTTTGAGGAGGTAGATATGTTTATCCTGATTTTATCATTATAAAATTTATATCTGTATTTATTTCTATTGCTCTGTTTATTTTCTTTTTAAAATTTTAATCCATGTTGCTACATTTTTGCAGTATATCATGACTAGATGAGTTTTGGGAAATTGGTACATGTGCATAACACTGTAGTTGGTCTTTGAAGGCATTATTGTCTTCTATTTATGAAATTTTGCTGCCCCTATTTTCAATATGATTTTTAATTTCTTGGATTTCTAATTGAAATATTTTCATGTATGGTAATTCTTTGTTAAACTTATCATAAATTATGTTAAACTTATCATTCATATTTTATATCATCTTATTTAGTTCATCTAGTTTTTCATTAGTGTTTTCTGAAAAAGGGAGGCACAAATTCCAACCAATCAAACAAACAAAAATAATCCAATAACAAAAAGTGGAGAAAAAAAATAATAATTCTCTGTGACTTTGAACACGTGGCTTTTGTTCTGGGATCTACAATTTTTAGGAAATGTCCAATTAAAGGCCTGGCTCTCCTTACACTGGTAGATAGAAGTTGGTCAGGTCCCAGATCCATGCTTGATGCAGTCACCAGCAAGCAGAAGGATTAGGGTGAGAATGCTAATTCTGTGACTTTCAAATCCAGAGTGATTCAGCCTGAGCCTGGCCTAAATCCCTCTGGGAGTCAGGTGCTGACCTAACTGTGATTTTCTGACCATGACTGTCTCCAATGGCTGTACCTCACCCAGTCATTATGGGAGCATAACACTGGGAACCCTAAAATGAAGTCAACCCAGATGCTCTGAGTCTCAGGTTCATGCAACCCATTCTTGGCAGGTTGTCCAAACAGTCTCTCCAGTGCATATGGTGGGCACTTGGACTGGAGTCTCCCACCAGCTGTTGTAGCAGATGGCATCTGGTAGACCATTCCACGGCTGCATTTTCCCTGAAGGTGTCTTGAGTTCCTTCTTTTTTTTCCTGTAGATTTGGTCATCCTTTCTCATGAGCCACAAGCCAGGAGTCAGGGAGAAACTGCAGATTGCCTCTTCCTTTTTCTGCAATGTGTTTTGCCTTCTTAATTTTTCTGTAGGCTCTGATTTTCCTGTCAGGTCCTTCCTGGCCTCAAGGTTCCATCTCCTTCCTTCTTTTGGTCCCCAAGTTGTTATTTTCCAGTGTCTGGATTCTGATTCTTAGGATGAGTTGTTGCTTACAACTAACTGACCCATTTTCCCATATGTGCTTGAAACATTACAAATATCATGAGTAAAGTTTTTGTTTTTATGTGTCATTTTATTTTTATTTTTTCATTTTTGAGACAAGTTCTTGCTATGTAGTTCAGACTGGGCTTGTACTCACTATGGACCCCAGGCTGGCTTCAGATTCATGACAATCCTCCCATCTAAGCCTAATGAATCCTGGGAGTACAGGTGTGTACCACCACACCTGGTTTCATGTGTTATTTTAAATAAATGTAATTTAAATTTAAAAATGCAATTAAACCCATGTTGTGAGGCATGAGTAGTCTCTGCTATAAGAGCAAAATGCAGTAAATGGTTTAAAAAACATGAAGGTACCATAGGTTTATTAATTTTTCTTTAAGCAGCCAACTAAGTTTAAATATGTTGAAATTATTTAACATTATGATAAAGAATTATAAGAGCATATAAAATAGTATATCTGAGGTTTTTCCATTGATCTAGGGTACAAAATATAACAACAGATAAAGAAATTTATTCTAGAGTCTTAAGGATTGAGAGAACAATAGTTTTAGGAGGTTTTAAGAAGAGGATATTTTAAGCAGGAGGGACACAGGAAGTTTGTAACAGGACGTCTAGAAGACCTAAGAGCTAAGGCATAGAATAAGATGGAGAGGTAAAGTGATGAACTGAGACAAGGTCAGACCATGTAGGGTCTTGTATTAATGCATAGGAACTTGGAGTTGTATTTTAAAGCAAAGACAATCCTTGTGAGGATATTAAGCTAAGCACATTCTATGAACCTTCTGATCATAAATATTTCCTGTGATTTTTAAATGATGACTTAACTTACAATATAAGGAAACAATGTATGAAAGGAAAAGGAGATAGAAATTGACAAAATTAAAGTACCTAGTGAAAGGCAGAGAAGACCAGGAGACAAATGGAGGAGATGTAAATAAATGCAGAAATTCATGGAAACAGGAAGAAATTCATTAGATCTGGATGGTGAAGAAAGGGAAGTTTCAGGAGGATGAGAACCTTCTCATCTTTGATTTCTGAGTAATTTTAAGCTACACCTATTCTGCTTTGTAAATTGTCCCAAAAGTAAAAATAACAGAGCCCCTAGAAAGCAGCTGACCACAAGGAAGTATTGAAATTCTATCAGATATTCTCTAGAGTCAAATATATTCTTTGATAATCCACAAATAAAACCTAAGCAGTAGATCTACTTAGTATAGATATAGTCTTCTGTTTAGTAATACATAACATCTGCAGAAGTATACAAATAACGAAGGGGACTGTATATAAATTATGAAAAGTAATTCCTTAATATTTGCCTCTTTTTCTCAGTCTAAATAATCTCTGAACCCAGTATAGTAGTGAGAAAACAGAAATAAAAAAGTTAAATTGTTGCACACGAAGCATTAAGTTGAATCTTTCTAATTCAAGTCCTTGCCTCTTTGGGTTAATACACTATTGTATCATAAACCACTGGACTTTAGGGAGGACATACTTTGCATGCAGATCTGATAAGACATGTGAAGTTTAGTGTTGTCAAAGCCACAGTGTCAGCAATTCACCAGTCCTGAAGATAAGGGGATTTGAAAAATGACCCCGAGAGGAAATACATTAAAGCAATCAGTAATTTTGTTTACCTCCTATAACAACATGCAACAGACAAGTCTTCCTGGAGTAAAAATTTCATCAGGAAGCACTTAAGACTCTCTGATCCCATCCTCCATACCTTGTGGTTTAATTTGTTCCTATTGCTGGGGTATTCCAGCTGCCCTGTATTTTCTATCACTCATGGACTGGCAATGAGAACCCTGATATTTACGACACTGACCTCAAGGTCACCCTCTTTGTCTTTAGAATCTCCCTGACATTTTTTATTATTACTTAACTCATCAGTGCTGTCTGAGCCCCAGTTTCCCTATCTGGCCTCTGTGTGAGGAAAAAAATTACAAAAGCCCAAGTTTTGACCTCTTGCATTTCACTGTCAATTCAGGCAGGGAACTCGGTAAATAGTTTTTCTTGGATATTACACTTCCTATAGCAGAACGTCTAAGTCTAGACCCAAGACCGTGTTCTGATTTCTCATCTAGGTACAGAAAGTAATGTGAATGAGTGAAAATAAATGACAAATGCACATTTGTTTTTGTAATCAAAGGCTTTGCAGTAGACCAATCTACATTCAAATCCCAGCTATCTCACTCCCTAATCTGAAAAATGATTTTTCTAACTTCTCTGGGTTTCTGTTTTCCACTTTATAAAACAGATTTAATAAGGAGGATTTAATAAAAATACGAAACCTGTGATATAATACCTAGCACTGACCCGGCATTCTTTTCACGCTGATCCAGTTTGTCTTGGTGACCTCTGCTGTTCAGCGTTGCCTCTACTTACCATAAACTACTAATTTGCCAATTATGGCAATTGTTGTTGCTTTAATATGACATTTCACTGAAATTTTCTTAATTTGATCATGTAATAGTTAACCGGCTAACATTTATTATTTAGTCTTTACTAAGCATTGTCCTATATAGTTTGTATGCATTCATTTCACTAGTGATTGCTACAATATTCAGTTGATATGTAACTGTTGTTATCATCCACCCACTTCCTTTAAAGACGAGGAAACTGGGACTCTGAGATGTCAAATTAATTACTAAAATTATAAAACTACCACCTCCCCTGAAAATGATATTGAAAACCACAGCTATTTGATTCAGGAAACTTATATTTTCAAACAATTATTAGGTTTTTACTATCTCTCAAAATTATTTCATAAGTATTTTCCCCAACTCAGAATTTTTAAAAATCAGAGATACAGAATTCTTTACGGCAAATCAGAAAGGACTCCAGAGAATACACTGATGAGGTTACTGCAAGGGCGCATGCAGTATACTTTCATAAGCAATAGGATATGTCTTATGAAAAGACTAATTTATTTTTCTGAAGAAAAGAAGTAGCTGTGCTTATTCTAGGTTGATGTCAGAAACTACTCACCTTACAGGACCTATGCTGTGTGCAGCTACAGGCTTTAGAAGCAAATGATGTGTTTTAAATGGTGTACTATGAGTAAACTGTGGGGTCAACTTCTGTCCAAGGTGAAAAAAAAGTTGAGAGGTGAGACCAGCTAAAATTGGGCAGGTCAATGTAAATGGTACTCTTACATGGCCTTTTCTGTGTGTGTGTGTGTGTGTGTGTGTGTGTGTGTGTGTGTAGAGTATGCTTGCCTATGTAAATTGAATACACACATGCACACACAAGTAGACTCCTATGCATATGTCTTATAAAATTATTAATTACTCTGGATAAATCAAAATTATTTTGCCTTAATATTCAAGGACTTGAAGTAATAAACCTCAGTGTGGCCTTCCAGTCCCCTCTAAGCACACCTTGCAAATGTAAGATCTTGAGAAATTCTCTTATGATTTCTCAGTCAAATATTTGTCATCTATAAAACAAAGTCATTGAGAGAGATTATCTTTACTTTCCTTGACATGTAATATTCGGAGAACAGGATTCCACCAGCCTAATACTAGCTAATACAGAAGAATTAGACTATGTTCACATAGCTAATCCCAACATTGCCTGATCCTCCCACTTACAAACAGCATTGATGTCTACATAACTTTCGAATAGCAGATGAGTCAATTATAGGTTATAGCAGTTTTGCAGTATAAAAATGATCTTGATTCCTCTGGCTTTCTCTGCCCACATCCTAAACTTCACTCAGTTTCTCTGCTTCTAGAGTCAGATTTGAAAAAATGATCTATTTGACCAGTGGTTTGCTATTGATTTAATAAGATATAAACATATACTCTACTCACTAATAGATCCTGTATCCTCCCTCTTCCTCTTCCTCCACCCCCTCTCCCTCTCTCTGCCTTCTTTCCTCTTCCTCCCACCCTGTCCCCCTCTGTCTTTCCTCCCCCTATACCTGAAGTACTTCTAGAAGAACCAGCAAAGTTTTGCAAACTAGATAAAAAGAGACCACATGGAACAAAATTTAAGTATTTTAGCTAAAGATATCTCATATAAACCAGATCTGTGGCACAGGGCAGCTGACAACACTTGCATAAGTAAGGCCAGATGAAACCAAAAGAGCTTCTCAGTTGAGTCCAGACTAAACGTTGGCATTTAGAACTGTGAGATAAATTAATGTTCCTTGTTTAAAGCTCAAAAATTAAAGTGGTTTATTACCCAGAAAAAAAAAAAAAAACAACTGAGAGTTTTCTACTTGACTTTTTCTTGATGATTATGTTCATACATGGTCCAAAACTATTATTCCAATGTCTTCAATACAGTATAATCTAGTCTTTTCACCTTGTGATGGTTAATCTTGTCAACTTAATTGGATTGAGAAATGCCTAGGAAATTAGTAAAGCATATATATTAATAAGCTTTCCCGTTGCAGAGGGAAAACACCATTCACTCACAATTCAAGGAGGGAGAGGCTAAATTTGCTCATGGTTTCAGAGGATTCAGTCCATAGTAAGCTGGATTCAAAGTAGGAATATTGTGGTGGGAGGGTGTGGCAAAATAAAGATGCTTAGTTCACAGTGGCCAGGAAGGAAATCAGAGTCAATTAAGTTGACAATACAGGTTAACTGTCATAGCATACCTCAGTGATTACTGGATCATGAGGGCTCTACCTTCATTAGTGGGTTAATTCATCAATGAGATAGTAATTTGATGGCATTATTCTGGTGTCATAGAAATAGGAGTTTGTTTTGGTCAGAGGGAATGTATTAAGGAGGTGTGACAATGGGATTATATCGGAACCCAGAACACTTCCTCTGGTGTTATTGCTCTCCCTGCTTCCTGGCTGACATGAGGTAAGCAGGTTTCTTCCACCATGCACTTCTGTCTTCAAGTTCTCCTTCAATTTATACCCAGAGCAACAGAATCAATCAATCATGGACTAGAACCATAAAACTGTGAGCCAAAAATAAATCTTCTATCTTTCAAGCTTGCTTTTCAACTAATTTTGTTATAGCAATGCAGAGCTATCACGAATATACATTGATCATGTTTATTTGTTAGTTAAATAAGTATTTTTAGTGACAGATCACTAGGTTTTGTTTTTATTAATAGTAAACTTGCTCCTTACCACATTAGTTACTGTCTACCCTGATTTACTGCTAGCCTTTTACCATATTAGGGAGTTTCCTATATCATGACAATCGAAGTTCTAAAATCTATTCTTTCTAGATTTCTTCATCAGTTCTTTCTATTTTAGAATTTTACAAGTGAGAGATACTGGCAAGATATTTGGAAGGTAGAAAGCAAAGAAAAACCATGACTGCTCTCAGAGGCGGGGATGGTGGATTTAGTAGAAGGAGATGTGTCATTTTGGCAATACTTCACATTCAATCTCCTGTAAATTACATCAATGCTTTGAGCAGCGGATACACTTGGAAGAAATTACCTGAGATTCTTGTACTTCCTGACTTCCAAAGTGGTATTAACATCTTTGCTGAACTTTTCTGATACTGTTCTTACAAAGGCTTTGCAAATATTCAATTACCTGCACTAAATCCTTTTCTATTGGATATTTCTAGATTGTTTCCATTTCTTATGCTGAAACTTGGGAAGTTTTACAATACAAGTTGAGCATCTGTAATCCAAAAATGTGAAATTTTGCATACCTCCAAATCTGAAAATTTCTGAGTGCTAGCATTACACCACAAAGGGAAAATTATCTACCATGAAATTTTGTGGTGGTCATAGTAACAGATATTTAAGGGTGTATTATTCTTTTTTCTTCAATTAAATGAAATCCACACTTTCAGTTAGTCTTTACCTCATAACAGCTTTTGTGTCTGTGTTTTCAGATACAATTCAGAATATTATATTACATTTAATCATACTGTCTTCTTAAACTTATCTCCTCAAACAAATCTTAGCAGTGACAGTTGTGCAAACTTTCTTTGTTTTGACCTTGACGATTTTGAATGCTGCTCAGATACATTATAGAATGACCCTCAAATAGGATTTGTCTAATGTTTTTTAGATTAAATGAAATGAGTAGATTTTACGATGAGAACTATGGGGTTGAGGAAGAAGATTTCATGGTATAGCATATTTTTCATCACATAGTAACAAGAGTATATATCATCAACTTGACTTATCACTTCTCACGTTAATTTTGATTACCTGGCTTAAGAAGTTTCCAAATGGAGAGTTTATAGTTCTCCCTTTTATGGTGTTGTCATTTTTACAAGAAAGGCACTAGGTGAAGCTGCCAACACTGTGAGATTGGATATTGTAGTCTACAACCTTAAAATTAATCCAATTATCTATATGTTACAAGTTTTTAAAATATCCTGCAGTTTTTTAATGTGTTTTTCTTTTTTCTGTTTTTGTTGCTATTTAAAGTTTTTCTCTTACAATCTAGTTTGAGAAGTTTCATAAGCCTCATTGATTCTTTTCTGGGCTTTACTGTGATTATAGTGAGCCAATCAAAGTCATTTCTCATTTATTTTATTGATTCTAATTTCTAACATTTTCATTTAGATTCTTTCTTAGTGTGTCCATTTTTCTGATTATATTACCACTATGCTTTTGCATAATGTCTGCTGTTTCAGTTAGAAATTTTAACTTATTAATGATAGCTACTGTAAATTCTGATAATTTCACCATCTGTCATATATGAACATAATTATAGTATTTTGTCTCATCAGACTGATTTTTTTCTTAACACTTAATGTTCTATTTAAACCCAAACATATACCAGGTAAAAGAAATTGTAGTAAGCAGATCTTGGTATCATGATTTGTAATAATTTACTTAGAGTTCCACTCTGTTTAAAATTTTATGTATCTGTAGGTCCCAGAGGCTCCACATTCTTCTGTTGTTTGTTTTACTTACGCCTGTTAACTTCAATACTCTCTACATACTTCTCCACAGAGGGAGTCTGTCTCACTGGTCTAGTTGTAATTTATTGTTATTATTCTGAAGCCTTGCTTCAGTGATTTTAGACTATGAATGTAATCTTATGATTCAATATCGATATTTCTTTTTGTCTGTATTGGGAGTCTGGCTATGCATAGATGTCCCATGTATTCCACACTCTGACTTGAAGCATTCCCAGCACATTCCTATGTATCTTTGTTCTCTGCTTTCTGTGCTTTTTCTTCATATGGTGAGAGAATAATGCTAAGGGTTCTCTTTCTCACACTCCATCTATGTGTTCCTATCAGTTATGGCTTCAACTGTTTCTACTTCAGTTTAGCACATGCAGAGTTACCCTTAGCCAATATATAAACCTTTATTCCTGGATTTTAGGGTGAGGAATTACCCAACAATCTCCATTCTCTGCTGATTCCAAGGTAAGTCCTCGAGTTTTACTTTGTCTAGATACATCTTGTCGTAGGAACGAGACTGATGACTTCTAAGGTCTTTGCACATGGGTTCTGAAATGAAAGAATACATCCTCTCATTGTGGTTTCAAATGGCATTTTACAAAATGTAACTTCTACACTTTTAAGGACTATGCTGTGTTGTATATGCTGTGTGATATTTTTTCTGCTTTTCTTTTTTTTGTTCCTTGGTTTCAAAAGAGTGTGTGATGTTTTAGCAGAAGATGCTCCCCTGCCAGCCAGTATACTTCAGTTTGCTAGTTGCCCAGATAATAGTTCTGGTTACAGTTCCTGTTACTTTTGTTTCTTAGAAAGAGCTGGTCACTGTGATGCATAGCTGGTCACTATGATGCATATTGTAAGAATCAGTCCCCAACTGACAAGCCATTCTGCCTCTATACTTCCTGTTAGCTTACCCCATGTAAGTCCTAGACCACTAGAGGTCAGGGCCTGATATTTTGGGAATGATCCCAATCAGTGCTGATCGATATAAAATAAATCTACCTCCAAATCCTGGGTGTTGTCTTGGTGTTTCTGTTTCCTGTTGCAATGTCAGTGAGACTTGAGGTTGGAAGTATAACTTAATTTTATAAATGTCTATGGATGATGGCATTGCATATGTACTTGATAAATGTATATTAAATGAATGAACTAAATTCATAGAAAAAAGTATCTTACTAAAATGAAAATACTGTGGTGAATAATCAAATTGTTAGCATCGAAATATTTCCAATGGGACATTGACTGGAATACTAATAACAATGATGCAAATAGTAGCATGTTTTGAGTGTTTATTGTGTGAAAGTCACCATGGAAGAGTGTAATGAATTGCATCAATTAATACTAACAACTTCTCCACTCTACCCCACATCAATGCTTAAAGTCTGCACAAATCAATGAACTGCCTAATAATTCACATCCTGGTAACAGGAGTGTAAGACTTTAACCTCAGTTTGGATTTTCTTATAACTTTTGTCAGTAATCTTCCCCTGAATGATAGTTTTTCTACTTCTGGTTTTTGGAGCAATCCTGTGACAACAACAATAAGGATATGAATTCAAATACCTGAAGACTTTTAATTTCAAAGAACTAGAGAAGAATCAGGTTGTACCACGTAACAGTTCCGTGAACCTGTACAATAGTCTTCATTTTGTTGAATTTCAAGAGCGTCTCATCTGAGAAGTAAGGAAAATAGTATTTTGTGTGTTTTTATTAGAAATAAATGTTATATTATGAACTTAATTAATACTTGTTTTCATCTCTTTATACCTTGCAATGGCTTAGAGAAAATGAAAATCAATAATGTCATCTACTCTCTTTTAAACATTTTATTTTTTCTCTGACTTTTTAATTTTGTTTTAATAAACAAAGATTATGAAAGGTCATTGGTTTGGACTGAGTTCCTGTACTAAGTCTCAACAGACCAGAGTAATCAAAATGTAGTCACTCATGCTAAAGTTCACAGAATCAAACTGAAACCTAAAGAAAACAGCTTGATGCCAAAACAGACTGTCCTTTTCCCTAAAAACAGGTTACAGCTCATTTGGGTTAGCACAACAGGAAAAGGTCTTTTCCTCTAACCTTTACAAAATGAAACCTGAAGTAAGTAACCTGATCAGCTCTTTTTCTATACTTGGATGTCTTTTTCCCCCTCTTACAAAATCCATTGTCCTGTTGTTATCTGGCCGAAACTCTCATTCTATTTGTAGAATGTGCATTCTCAGTTTATGAATCAGAACAGAAACCAGTTGCATCTATAAGTAAATCTGTTGTATCTTTGTATTTTGCCAGTTGCCTGGAACTGATGGGCCACAAGAAACCGAGGAAAATGGTTAAGGGAAACGGAATCAGACTTACTAAGTGTAATTTGGTTTTTTGGCCGTGCTGGGGGTTAACCCTGAGGAGTTGCCCATGATGGAACAAGATTTGTTGATGGTAAACCGACATTCCTCTGATGACTACTGAATGATCTGTAAGTAACTTGATGACTCTTGGGAACCATTTTGAATAGGATCAATGAGTCATAGAATTTGTTCTTAAGGAAAGAGAACACCTTGCAAAGATGTTGCACTTGATAACACATAGCGGTCATCTTTAGCTGCAGGCTTGTGGTGGTGAATTTGGACAGTTAAGGAGAATGTTTAAGAGCATAAAGTTTTCAATAAGACAAATTCATGTACATTAATCAACATTACCATTGTCTTATCTGAGAAACTAAGATTAAAAGCAGCTATCTAAATCAAAAGATTTTATATGTCTGTATTTATTCAACAAACATGTAGTCATGTTCTAAGATAAAGCAAGATATGTATATACATATCTCCACCTGTTCATATATATATATATATATATATATATATATATATGTGTGTGTGTGTGTGATAAGAAAATGTAGACAATGAATTTCATAAGCTCATCTGCTTGATAACTTGATAGATACATATAGCAGCTCTTCTAAAATTAAAAAAAAAATTTTTTGGTCTTTTTGAGGCAGGGTCTTGCTGTGCAGTTCAGGCTGGCTCTGAGCTCACTTTGTAGCACAAGTTGGTCTTGAACTTGCAGCAATCCTCTTGCCTCAGCCTCCCAAGTGCTAGGATTGTAGGCATGCGCCACCATGCCAGGCAGCAGTTCTTTCCTGACTGTAGTATCAAGTAAAAGTTTTAAAGAACACAAATAAGTGAAACAATTAAACAATTCCATAACTTTATGCAATTAACGTACTATCTGGCTAACAACTGATATGTAGTTAGCACGAGACTTTAGGGGAGGAGACACTGTGTCATACTGTCACTCTGGAACCAGTGTTGACAGAGAAGCTGTGATTTCCAGCCTCCTCTGTGCTTAGCACCAGAGGATAACCTGAACATTTAAATCCACAAAGACGCTGGAAAGAAAGAATGCAGATCATGCAAAATATTTTACCAACAGTCTTGAGGAAGCCTGTATTCAATCACATGGTTGCAATTAACCAGAGGTAAATTTGGGAAATGTAGTTTGTGCCTAAAGGAAAATGAAATACACTTGGCAAACTCATAAACCAAATGAGATAATGTTAGCAAATCACCTGGCACAGCGCCTGGCACATGATAAGCCCTGAATAAACGGGAGACACTTCAACCACAGGGATTGTAATATGTTAGGGTATTATGCACTTTTCCTGACTGTAGGTAATTACAGAGTGGAACATTTTGCTCTCAATCAACCCATTTGATTATAAGAAAATTAACGCCATATTACATTTGCATTGCATTTTTAGTTTTTAGGAAGCACTTGCATAGATACGATATCATTTTGTTTTCATTTTTTTCAGTACACTATGAAATTAGGAGACTCTCACATTTTAAGTATGTACAAACATGCTCAGAAAGTCATATGTTGGCCAAAGCAGTACAGCTAATAAATGATAGAGACAGGGTTCAAATCCATATCCTTTAAATCTGAGGTCAAAATTTATCTCATTAAAAATGCTATGCCAATCATTAAAATCTACAACTGTTGTCTTTTTTATTTTAAAGAGAAAAACGATAAAAGCAATGATGCAAAATTTCAAAACAAGATAGTAGAAGAGTAACAATGGTTAACACACTGAGCATTATTGTCTTTGAAGTAGCTGCTGATCTTATGAGGTATCAAATGAAAAATTGATCAAACAATATAGGCACAATGCTTTCTTTTTGGTGAACTAATAGAAATTAGTAATATAACTATCTGAACTACCTTGTATATATATATTTTTTCTTTTCCCTTCCTTCTTTTCTCCATTTTCCCATCCAAGTTTCTCTTCCTTTTTGAACAGTTTTTTCCCATTTCACAATACCTACTGTATATTTTTATTCTTATTTATTCTTTCACCTTCTTATACTAGGGAGACAATGTGATTGATGCTTACACATGCCAAGTCTGATTTATTTCATTTGTAAGTATGGTCTCAAACTGCATCCATTTACCTATAAAAGTCTCATGTTTAACCTTTCTTTATAGCTGAGTAGTACTCCATTGTATAAAAATAACAACTTTTTTATCCATTTCTTGGTTGATGGGTATTTGAGTTGCTTGCAAGATTTAGCTATTGCAAGTTGTGCTGCTATACACATGGGTGCCCATATATGGCTCTGGTATGACATTTTAATTCTTCTGGGAAAATATACATAAGGAGAATAGCTGGGTTGAATGGAACCTCTAATACTAGTTTTCTGAAGAATCTCCACACTGATTTCCACAGTCGTTGCAACAATCTATACTCCCACTGAGTGGAGAAGGTTTTCTCTTTCTCCACAGCCCTTCTGCATTTGTTATTGGTTGATTTCTTGATGATAGCTTTCATTCTGGAGTGAAACAGAATCTCAGTGTTATTTTAATTTGCATCTCTTGAATGACCAATGTTGTTGAACATTTTTTCATGTATTTATTTGCTATTTGTATTTGTACATTTGAGAAGTATGTATTCATGTTAGATGCCCATTTTTGGATGGGGTCTTTGAATTTGGGGGATCTGAATTTATTTGACATACATATTTTATTTATATGTTTTAGATATAAGTCCTTTGTTTGATGGATAGTTGGATAAAACATTTTTCTACTCTGTGAGTTGTCTTTTCACTGTGTTGCTGATTTCTTTTGTTGTGCAAAAGCTTTTTAGTAAGATGAGATCCCAGTTGTTGATTCTTTGAAATATTTCCCATTCCCTTTGGGTTTTATTTTTTGTGACGTCTCAGCCTACACATATGTCTTCAAGATTTCTACCTACTTTCTCTTCTAGCAGATTTAATGTTTCTGTTTTAATATTTAGACCTCTGATACACTTTGATTTTAGTTACTGCTTGGTGATAGACATCAGCCTACTTTTAGTCTTCAGCATGCAGAAAGCCAGGTTTTCCAACATCTTTGATGAAACAGCCTATCTTTCTTTCAGTGAACATGTTTGATCCCTTTGTCAAAGATGAGGTGGCTGAGTGTGTTTGTAGTTGTGTCTGCATCTTTTACTATGGTCCATTAGTCCTCAGGTCTGTTGTTTTGATAGTACCATGCTGATTTTATCATAGTAACTTTGTAGTATAGTGTCAAATCAGGGATTGTGATGCCTCTTGCCTTGCCTTTGTTGCCCAGAATTGCTTTTGCTAGTCTAAGTCTCTTCTGGTTCCAAATGAATTTTAGGAATGTTTTCAGTAGTTGTGAGGTATGCTAATGGTATTATGATTGGAATTGCATTAAATCTGTATAGCAATTTTAGGAGGATTACCATTTTCACTATGTTGGTTCATCCTATCCATAAGCAAGGGATATCTTTCAGTGTTCTGATATGCTCTTCAATCTCCTTTTTCAGAGTACTGTAATTTTCAGTATATAGATCTTTTACTTCCTTTGTTAAATTGCTTCCTAAATATTTCATTTTGGGGGATGCTATTGTGAAGGGTGTGGTTTCCCTAATTTCTCTCTCAGTGAATTTGTCATTTGTGTACAGGTATGTATTTTTTTTCACTGTTGACTTTGTATCCAGTTATGCTACTGTATTTGGTTATCAAATCTGGAAGTCTTTTGGTGGAGTTTTTGGGGTCTTCTGTGTAGAGTATCAAGTGATCTATGAATAATGATAATTTTACCTCTTCCTTTCCTATCCATATTCTTTTTATTTCAGTCTTTCTCGCTTGTCTAATTGCTCTGACTAATGTTTCCAAAACTATATTGAATATTATTGGTGGTAGTGATGTCCTTGCCTTATTCCTGATTTTAGAGTGAAAGTTTTCAATTTTTGTCCACTTAGTATGATGTTGGCTGTTGGTTTATCATAAATGGCTTTTATCAGATGGTGATAAAGACTAACTATTCTGATTTTCTCTAGAGTTTTTATCATGAACGAGTGTTGGACTTTGTCAAAAGCTTTTTCTGCAGATATTGAGATGGTCATGTGATTTTTGTCCTTGGCTCTGTTTGTATCATGTATTACATTTATTTTTGCATATGTCAAACCATCTCTGCATTCCTGGGATGAATTCCCCTTGGTCATGTTGTATAATCTTCTTGATGATTTGTTGCATTCTGTTTGCTATTATATTATTGAGGATTTTTATATCTATGCTCATTAGCGAGATTGGTTTATAGTTCTCTTTTTTGGTTGGATCTTTCTTTGGTGTTGGTATCAGGGTAATTCATGTCTCCAGGAATGAGTTACGGAATATTGCTTCCATTTCAATTTCATTAGAGAGATTGAGAAATATTGTCATTAAATCTTCTCTAAATTTCTTGTAGAATTCAGCAATGAATTCTTTAGGACCTGCACTTTTCCTTGTTGGTAAGTTTTTAATTACATTTTCAATCTCATATACTGATATTGGGTTATTCAGAATTTTTACATTTTCTTGATTCAGTTTTGGTAATTCATACATTTCTAAGAATGTGTCCATTTCTTCTGTTTTCCATCCTTTGTCGGTAAAGATTTTTGAAATAGGTACTGATGATCTGAATTTCCACATAATCTGTAATGATTTCACCCTTTTCAATCCTCAATGCATAAATTTGAATCTTTCCTTTTTAGATAAGGTTGGCTAAGTGTTAATCAATTTTATTTATTCTTTAAAAGAACCATCTCTTGGATTCATTAATTCTTTGTATTACTTTTCAGCTCTCAATTGCATTAATTTCTGCTCTGATCTTTATAACTTTCTCTCTTTTAGGGGCTTTAGGCTTATCCTGTTCTTCTTTTTCTAGAAGCTTGAGTTGAAGCAATAGATTGCATATTTGTACTCATTCTGTTTTTCTGATGTGAAAATTCACTGCTATAAACTTCCCTGTTAACACTACTTTCACTGAATCCCATAAGTTCCGGTATGTTATATCTGCATTCTTGTTGAGTTGCAGATGTTGTTTAATTTCTTCTTTAATTTTGTCTATGACCCTCTGGTTGTTTAGGAGGGTATTATTTAATTTTCATGTGTTTATGGAGTTTTTGCAGTTTTTGTTGCCATTAACTTCTAATTTCATTACATTATGGTCAGATAATATGCGTGGGATAATTTCAATTCCTTTACATTTATGTATCTTCTGTTGGTTGGCATGTGGTCTGTTTTAGAGAATGTTCCATATCTGCTGAGAATGTGTATTCTGATGACGTTAGTTGGAACACTAAAAACATCTACTAAGTCCATTTGTTCACAGATTTTTTTCAGTTCTTATATTTCTTTGCTGATGTTTTACCTAGATCTATCTCTTTGAGACAATGGCTTATTAAATTCTCCTGTTATAATTGTGTTATTGCTTATTTGATTTTTCATGTCTGCTAATAATTGTCTTATAAAATTTGGTGCCCCCATATTAATGCATACAGATTTATGATTGTTATCTCTTTCTCTTGAAGTTTTCCCTGAGCAAGTGTGTAGTGACCTTCTTTATCTCTTTTGATCATTCTTGTTTTGAAGTTCACATTGTCTGAAAAGAGAATAGCTGCACTTACTTTTTTCTCAGTTCCTGTTACATGGAGTATTGTTTTCCATCCTTTGACTTTCTGTCTATGAATTGGTTTTTGAGCTTACTATGTTTCTTATATACAAAATACTGTTGGGTGTTGTTTCTTGATCCATTCTGCTAGTCTGCTTCTTTCGATTGGTGAATTGACACCATTTATATTGATGGTTATAACTGATATATCGGCTTATCTTTGTTATGATAATTTCCTGGTGATAGTTCCCTGCTTTTCCTCTCTGTTTAATTGCATGCCCTTCTTTTGTCTATCTTGTTGAGTTCCAGGCTGGTCCTGTGTGGGCTGGGCATCTGGGGTTGCATTTTTCTTCGGTGTCTTGTCATTTTCTATTTTCTCTTTTTTAATTTTGTTTTGTTTTCTATGTTGATGCCTGTCAATTTCTTATGATAGATAGATTTATCACAAGCACTGAGGCTTCCCTAGATGTCCGTTCTTCAAGAATGCCCTTAGAAGTAGGTGGTTCTTTGTATCAATCACAAGAACTTACCTTCCCGATTTGTAAAGGATGCAAAGTTACTATTTGGCTTAGCATTCATTACTTTGGTACAGGTCTGTGGTGATGATTATGACCCCATACAATGACAGAGTTATCCTACAAGGGAGAAAAACTGATTATAATATGTGTGACATCCTGGTTAAAGTGGTAGAGTTAGTAATGAAAACAGTTTCAAGTACAATTTAACTACTGACAAACTGATAACCACTAACCTGCTGCCTCTAACCACAGGAACAAACTCTACAGTTATATAACAAAATCAAACATATACCATGTACTTGTATGTAGTGATTTTCTGCTTAGTGGAATGATTTTACTCCTCTGGGGGGAATGGTTAAATTGGGTAGGGGACAGGATAAAGTGAGGAATGAGGTCAAATATAGTAGAGTCAAGGCTGGAGGTCACAGAATGATATCCGAAGTTTTGGGAAATCAGAGAACTCAGGAGGGAAAGAATGAAATAGAATGTGAAGGAGTAATCAGAAACAGAAAAGGCAGAGTTTACTCACTTGAAAGTTTAAATGCAAGTAGTAGTTAAGGAAAGAAAGAGCATCAATCGAAGAAATTTAAATATCAATGTAAGAAACCTGAGCAGTGAAGAAAAGAAGGAAGAGAAAGACAAAAGAAGAAGAAAATAAAGAAAGAAAAGGAAACCAGAGAAAGAGAAGAGAAAAAAAAAGCCACATAACAAAAATATTCACAAAATACAAAACAAAACAAGATGACATCCAAGTAGACAGGAAAGAAATAGCCAATCAGACAACCAAGGGAAAATGAAAGTAATAAAATATCTCTGTGTTTATAGTTCTGTGACAGTGCCCATGTTAGAGTCCAGAAATGTGCTGGGTATGGAGGTGATCTTACTCTCTGGATGTAGAGGCTGGGACTGGTCTGCTGGTGGCGTTCTACACAGTCCAACTGCTGGATCCTTGATGCAACTTGAGACACTTCCACGTTGCTGATCTCTCTGATTACTCTGCCCTCCGAAGGTGTGTGTGCACCCTCACTTCCTGGCCCATTCTTCTGGGGGTTGGGAAGCCACCAAATGTTGTGTGCTATTCTCTATTGTTAATGATTTGGTTATGATTGCATTTAAAACTTGGCTATCTATGAGTTCTTAATCTTGTTCTTCCATTTGCATATGGAACATTCCAAAAAGTTTCTGATAGTATAATTCTTATTTCATAAGAATGCACTGTTATAAAGAAATTATCTACTTATTCACATTTATAATCTTGACTGTTGTATTTTAGGGACATTGAAAAACTGGATTATATACAAGAAAGTCAAGGCAAAAAAAATGAGAAGATCTAGCAACCAATCAAACCAGAAATTCTTGGTAAAACCATGATACTTACATAAAAGATTAAAGAAAGGCATATATATGTTTGGTCAAAAAAAGGCATAGATATTATATTCAACTGTTTGAAGGATTCAAAACATAGGCTACAGTTCTGCCTCCCTCATGATTATAATCGTGTTTATAGACTAAATCTATGTGTTATAGCCTATGACTAACCAAAGCGCCATTTTCCTGTTCTGTATGCGCCATTTATGCCAAAAACCCCTTCCCCAGATCATTGCCCCTTCCTTGGCCCGCCTAAGTTTCTGTTTCCTGTAACCGTCCGCCCCCATTCCGGGAATTGAGCTGTTACTGTTCAAAGCCGTCCTAATTAGATAAGGACAAGGACAGAACTG
>RJWM01020203.1:0-37600 GCA_004363535.1 Dasyprocta punctata
TGTGAGCACAAGGCCAGCCTGAGCTACATAGTGCAACACTGCCTCAAAAAACCAGGACTGGGAGTTTGGCTCAGTGGCTTAAGCACCTGTCTGCCAGGCGTGAGGTTGTGAGTTCAATCCCCGGTGCTGCAAAAAAAAAAAAAAAAAAAAAAAAGATCCCAAGGGCTGGGATGTAAAATGTGTGAGGCAGGCAAAGAACACAGGAAGGTCGGGGGTGGGAGACAGCTGGAGCCCAGATTGGGGGCCCAGGAAGGAGGGGACTCCTGCACCCGGGAAACTGAGGCGGATTTTGTGGAAGACAGGAGGCAGCCGGGAGACGATACTAGCAGACCGGTGTTTTTTGAACCCGTTAAGTGAATATTCCTTTCCTCTCCATTTCTATGTGGACCTTTATTGATTTGGAAGCAAATTAACTGTGAGAAGTCGTGCTACTAATATGTGAGGGTGACAAATATGATGAAGTGTTACACTGGCTTTGGTCAAAAAGGAATGAAGTGTATTTAGCACAGCTTGCCAGGGTGAGGGGTCATCAAATCCCTCCAGTGGATTATGATAACAACGACCTCTCTTATGGAAATTTCACAACAAAAGAATATATGTAAATATTAAAGTCTAGTCAGTGATATGCATACTTGTGTCTTCGGGGGAGTTGTGTTGATATGTGCAGGTTACTCTGAGATGCATCCAAGACATATGATGATTATTTGCTGCATAAAGAGATGGAAAAATACATGCACAGAATAAGGAAAGTTTAGTTAAATGTTAATGCAGAAATCAGTGATGAGTATATGGACAGCCACCTAAAATTTCTTCCTACATTGCTGTTTCTGAAAATTCTTTATAATAATATGTTAGAAAAAAATAACAGAGATCTAGAAAAAACATAGTTAGGTTATTGTCATGCAAAATGATTTCACATTTGTAGTTTTTCACAAAAGAAAACCCAAACCAGTTTCCTTGAATTCTTTGAGACTCCCCGTTATTTATTAGCTGACAATTGCTGACAGATTTACCCTACACAAGCACTTGCCATATTTTTCTTCATTGACTATTTTTATAGAACAAAAGTTAAATGAGCCCAGTCTTCTGCAATTAATTTTTATAACATCATTGATTAAATTCCCCCAAATAATTTATTCCTTACTTCATTCCCTAGAAGGTAATTGCATTAAATATACTAGTATAACATTTTAAACCAGACTGCCTCAGCATCCCCCTGACAGATTTATACAGGTCTGGAATATGAGATATTTCTGCCTAATGGTCTGCATGTAAAAGCAACAGAAATATAGAAGTTAGAAATAATCAATGTTATCTCTCTCCTAAGAGTTGTCTAAGTAATCAAAGATTTCCTGGTGTGGGTGCTTATGCATTGCACCAACTGCAGTTAACTAAACACTTAAAATATATGTTTCTCTAGAATTTAGCATTACCTCTGCACAGCTGGTGTAGTAAACCATTTCATGCGGCCCATTCAAATATACAGCCTAATTATCAAATTCAGTCAGTAAATAAAGCGCTTGTCTGCAGTGTACTGAGCACCAACTACACTCTAGAAAGTTACAGGAGACTCAGGGATGGCCCTTAACCTTGGAGAGTTTTCCATCAAAGACTCTTGTGACACAGGGCGAGAAGTAAGAAGAAGGCCCTAATCAAAGGAATTTCGACCCAGCTGCGGCACAATGCATAGATACAAAGGATAAAAAAGACAGCATGGTGTCCTGTGTGAATGCCGTGCATATAAAGATAAAGGGTTCCGAGGTAGCGCTCTCTTCGGGATGCTAGTTATAATTTACAAACACAATTTTAGGTTGTCAGTGAATACTTTGCAGATCAATCATTTCAGAGTGATGGCTTAACACTGAATTTAGAGAAAACAAATAAATAATTTTAAATTCTACCCTCAGGGAAGGCTCACATTTATTGAACACTTTTAGGCACTTTGTTAAGTAGTTTTCTATGGCGAGTAGTTAAATTCTTGTCTTAATTTTAGGTGGCCAATATCATTTTCTTGCCAATAAGAAAGCTGAGATCTGAAGTGAGAAAAAGGTGTCTGCTCAACTCTGCAGGAGCAGGAGCCAGGGAGCCCGGGACTGGTGGATGTCGGAGTCCACAGTACGCGCCAGGGCAGCAAGATGTGCGGCAGAAATGAATCCAGAGTGGGTTCCATAAAGAACTTGTGTAAGTATGTTTCCAGATATTATTATGTATTCTTCAGGAATATAAAATTCTCAGAAAAGGATTTTACATCTCAAGATATCATCAGAAAAATGGGAGAACAAAAATATTTTTGGGCATT
Organism: Dasyprocta punctata; assembly: GCA_004363535.1. Lineage (NCBI taxonomy): Eukaryota > Metazoa > Chordata > Mammalia > Rodentia > Dasyproctidae > Dasyprocta > Dasyprocta punctata. Next base: position 2,300 of record RJWM01020203.1, read on the forward strand.
TTTAAAAAGTGTACCAAATATTCTTGAGCTAACTACCCCAATGTAATTAGGAATAGGAGAGGAGGAGGTGTCCTCACCAATCTGTCTGGCGTGCTCCTCTTTAAGAGTGAATAACTACCACTCAGTGAGCACTTGCTGGGGCCCGGTGCCATTTCAGCATAGTGTAGGGATAAGACAGGTAATCTGCCGTATTTTGCAGATGGGAAAATGAGGCCAACGGAGGCAGGGAAATAGCCCAAGGTAATCCAGTCGGGGGAGCTGGGGCCACACCCGGACACGAACTACCCTGGGGCCACCTGCATACGACCTCACGCACACTGCCTAGTCCCCAAAATGCACAACGTGTGGTGCATTTTGAACTCATTCATTTCTCCATGCGTGGCCAGACTCTTCCCTGAACAACGCTATTTCAGTCCGAGCCAACTCATCAGCTGTGACTTTGCTTCTTACTCCGAAATCTCCCGGGGAAGCATATGACTCTCTCCAGATCTGCATCTCTAATGTGACCATCGCCTGCCCTTCTTGGCATTCAGGATGAAGTGGGAGAAAAATACAGATATTTATTTTATCATAGTTATCTTTTCTTCCATTATGGAAGATTAGTCTGAGAGAATTTGGTTTCTCAGTTGTAGATATCAAGAAGTGACAGATTTTTGACATGAAACAATTTATATAACTGTCTCTGCATCTTTGACAACAACCAATATCTCCTCGTAGCTCTATTTATATATGTCTATGCACACATAGATATAGATACCTACTTCTGTGTAATATACCATATATAATATATAATAATATACATAATATAGAATAATACATTATGCATACACCCTTGAGTGGCATATGTGTGTCTATATGCCAATCACTTGTATGCACTTATGTGTGTAAAGATAAATGACAGAGACATAGGTTTTTGTAGAGTGTGTGGAGAAGTTGTGCTCACTTTTTATGATGAACTATTTTTCTTTCAAATTAATTGACTTTTAGCCAGTTACAGTGTAAATGTGTGTTCATTGCATTTTGGTTTAGGTGGTTTCAAACTTAGTTTTCTGCATGTTTCTAAAAAAGAAAAACTAGATATGAATATTCACAAGTCATATGAATTACTTTGCTGGGCTACCTTGTCCTGCTTATTGTGAGGGTGTCCCCTGCAGGTGTATTGGAGCACACCTGTAATCCCAGCACATGGGAGGCTGAGGCAGGACAATTAATGTGAGTTTGAGGCCAACCTTGGCTACACAGTGAGTTCAAGGCTGTCCTTAACACTGTCTCATAAAAGGTCAGCAAGACCATGTCTCAAGACCTTGTTTGAAAAAATGAAGCAGACAAAAAAGTGTCCCCAGGTGAGAGGCCAGGAGCTGGGTGACCCTGGGTGACCATAGACCCACCACATAAGGGCCTTCTGACTCGCTTTCTTGCATTATGAAAACTGGGCTGTGATTTCAATTATTTCCAACTCAAAACTCTTTATCTGGTGTCTATGGTGTGTGTGTACTGACTAACTAACTAAATAAATGAATAAATATTTTTTAAAAAATTGTCCTAGAATATTCTCTGCATAACTAAGCCATAAAGTTCTACATTTAATAATTTGACTAAAAATACAAGATTATATGTCTGCATATATATTCATACACATATATGTACAAGGTAGATAACTATACTACTAATCTCTGTTAGTTCATCAAAAAGAATGATTTGTGCTTTCATTGTTCGATTGTTTGATCATTTTTTTCACACCTACATCTTGTAATCTGAGCAACTACTCTGAAGATAACAGTGCACGATATATTACCCAGTGTTAATCGCCCACTGTTTGGTTTTGAAATTCTGTATGATCTTTTTTATTTTTTATTTTTTTAAATAAAAAAATTTTAAATGCTTCAACTTTATCTTACTATACTTTTTTCTGGATAAAGAAAGACAAAGCAAAGGTATCTCCTACATCTTTAGAAAGGAATCATAAAAATACTTATAATCTATAATGTAGGCCTTCGTTTTTCAGACAGGTAATAAACGAAGCGTTACCCTCTGAGAGTTCCTTATTGTACCACACGTGACCCTGATCAGGTCGCACCGATCTTCCTGTCATCCCGTCAGAGCGATCACCATTTGCGGAGGGGGTGAGACAGCACACAGATTTGAAGGCCGGGGTGGACAGCGACTCTGCTGTCTCCTCTCTCGGGGTTCCTGGGAGACCCTCTCTCCGAAGCAGTGTGAGGAGAGGGAGAGGAAGTCCGCCCGCGGCGTCCGCACCCTCAGTCTTCTTACTTCTGCAGACCTGCTCACCACCCCGCAGCTGGGCACGGCCAGGGCGCTCGGGCTCCAGCTGGCCGGGTTCCCCTTCCCCGCAGCGCGGGCTCCCGGCCCTGTGACCCCGGCCCTCTGAGCAGGGCGTGGCCCCAGCCCGTTCCTCCTGGGACCCTGCGCGATTCTCCCATGCCCATACCCATAGGCCTTCCCTGCCTCCTCCTGCCAGTGACGTCCCTGGTTCAGCCACGCAGCGTGTTCTCTGGTCATACAAAGCCCATTTCAAAAGGCATTTCCAAGCTATATTGCTTAAACCACTTTTCTCCTATTTTAGTACAAAAAAACAAAACAAAACAAAAAAAAACTTACCATTCAACCCTAGGAAGCCAATTCCCTTCCGAGCCCCGTGCAGCGGGATGTGCCTGCCGAGTAGCACGCGTGTTCCTCGGGGATAGCTGGTGGCGCTGGCCGGCATCCCAGAGGCGGACGTCACAGTAAGTGACCGCGGACCTCGCGTGGTAGCTTCCTGGGAAACACTGCCCGCTGCGCTCCTCCGCTTCGGGTCCACCAGACCCCGTCAGGTCCTCTGCAGATGGGAGCCTCGGGCGGTAACCGTAGAGCAGGGGGTCCCGTGCCTCCTTCTGCCTTCTGGGACCCTGCAAAGGTCAGTGTGAGCCCCCCTGGTCCGGGGTCAGCTCAGTGAGGGGCTTTCAGTCATGGACACTTGCCTTGCGTCAGTCTTTCAGAAAGTTCTAAAACCTGAGAAAGTGATTGTTGAAAAGACCTCGTGCAGCATTGCTTCGAGAAGGCAGGGAAAGAGCTCCTTCCTCAAGGTCGCTCCAGGGATATGACAAATAAGACTGGTGGGACACCGCCATCCCTCGGCTCAGGAACGCTTCGGTTTTCAAATGATTCTGTTCCCAAACGGAAGTGGTCGGGAGAATCTTGCTTCCATTCGCGAATTCCACCTCAGGTGACATTAAACCTCACAGAAAAATTTGATTTGGTTTGCGACCAATTCAGTTCACAACCAAAAGTGAGAAACGAATGAAGTTTGTAAACTGAGGTTCTACTGTAATTTGAATGCCTTTGAGTCACCCTTTTCTTGAATTTAAATGATTATGTGAGAGATAAACTTACATTAATTTATGTATTTGTAGAACTTTTTTCAGCCTACTTCATTATCTTTAATTTAGGTGATTTAATTTATTTTAGACATTGCAGGTTGGTAATTTTATTAATGTTTAATTATATTTTTAATTTTAATTTTGCTTGAATAGGTGTCAAATACATTTCTGACCTTGAATATGCTTGGTTTAATTTGCCAATTTTATACTGGACTTTCCTGTCAAAATAAACCCCCAAGTTTAATAGACTACCATGTCTTTGTTATATATTTCATACTTTTTAGATCATATATTCTTATGATCAAGGCCCAAGTGTGTTACACAAATTGTTAAGTTCGCATTCAGACTTCTTTAAATAATACTAGATTGTTTTAGAAACTCAGTGGTCTAAGCTTGTCCTGGAAATGTAGCTATCCTGATAGTAAAGTTAATTTAAAAACCCAAAACAAAATTAGCATCTTGTGTGTGTTATCCATTAAAGATTAGGGCAAGGCAACCGTACTAAGAGTATTGTAAAAGGCGGTTGAAACGAAAGTCTTCACCCTGTGACAAACCAGAGACCTAAAAGTGAGGGGCCTGAGCAGGGCTCGAGTCTCTGCTCTGGCCATCTGGAAATCAATAGTAATAAAAGAGAATGAGCCTCATGAATTGTATTGGCTCTCGTCCTGACCCCAGATCCTGAATATTTTTAAAATTTTACTAATTTTTTTCCTTTTTATTATTAGTACTACATGTTTACAGTACATAATGTTTGCATTCCTTGCGTGGAGTTGGCACAATTACATAACACACCTTAACTCCTTCTCTCCTTTCTCTCTCCTTCCTCTCCCCTTCCCTCGGTCTCTTGATCCCCTTCCCATTGAGAAAAAGCTGTCTCCCTCCTACCTATTATTTGTCTTTTATTTTGCTCTTTATTTATATTTCAGGTTTTTCATATAAGAGAAACCATGCAATGCATAGGTTCGCATATCTGATTTATTTCAGTTAATATTATGGTCTCAAAGTGCATCCATTTTCCTACAAATGACTCAAATTTTCCTCTCTTTGTGGCAGGGTAGTGCTCCAGCATGTCAGTTCACCGCCTTTTCTTTATCTATTCAGCTGTTGATAGACATATAGGCTGAGTGTTCTTTTTAATAAAAGTGGCAAGGTCAAAATTCATACACAGATTCAATTTGCAGACCAGTAAAAAGAACATAGAAATATCTCTTCTGTTAGGACTCAGGTCTAGATGGCCCCCTAAAGCCCCACAGGGACCTAAGTGGGGATTTTTCAGAGGTGGCTGAATTTGGAGGGTGTGATTGGTCCATAGTGCAATGCTAGGATTAGTCGTGCTGGGATTCAGGGTGGGTGATTTCTACCTCAGTCCACCGAGCAGTTCAGCACCACCTTAACCCTGGAATCCTGGATACAGTCTCAGGGACAGAGAGAAGCTCGTCTTCTTCCGCGCTTGCTTCGCTCCCCATCGCCCACCTGCACTGCTGTCCTCTCGATGCTGTCTGTCACGCCACCCTGCCTTGGAGTCAGCCGACTATGGGATAAAAACCTCTACAAACTGTGACCCAAACAGACCTCTCCTCCTTTAACTGTGGGTGTCAGGTATTTTGTCTCAACAGCAAGAAAACTAAGACATCTTTCGTTTAGGACTGTGCACTAATATGATGCGTAGTAAAAAGATCTCTCTCCCTTTCCTAGCCAGCCAGCTGCCCCTCACCTTCCCACCTGACCACAAATTTGCATTTGAGAACAACTTCTAGAGAGAGGAAGTAAACGCTCTGGGTGGTCTGGGCTATTGCGTGAAGAATGGAAAAGAAATTCCTAAACTCCAGAAAATCACGGACACCCTGTTATCTCAGGATTCCAGCTTTGTAAGTCTTTTCACTTTCTCATGACAAAGTGGCTGATCTTTGAGGGGCTCTAAATATATACCAAGATGAAATTCGCATTTATGATAAAGACCAAGGTTTGTGGGGTAAGACCAGAGAGGTGGTCTGGGCTCTAAACCAATCATTGCTTGGCTGCAAGTCAGCTAGGAAATCAAATTATGACATCATCAAATGCTCCCAGTATCAGTTCTTTGTCATGCCACATCTAAGAAAAATAATCGCTCTCTTGTCCTTCTTCAGAATTTAGTTCAGCAGCTGACGTTCATGGCTTTTCTAATCAATGCCGTATTTCCTACAGGACAAGGTCAGAAGCAGGTGTCTTAATGAAACAGTAACTGGAGATCACAATGAAATGATTCGCAGCCGCAGTCAGCATTGTTACGTTTACCTTGTGTCTTTTAATCCATTACCCTGTCAACAAATTTATGTTAAATGTATGCAGGATTCCGATCCGTTTAAAAGATGTGGTATCAAGTGAAAAAAGAGTGTTTGGAGGGCCGATGTCTTGAAAGGCTCTGAAGCTCTATTGCACATGCTTTGAATTCATCATATTAAAACGATATGGTTCTTGGATGCCAAGACTCTGTCCCGTTCATCTACCACAAAATGGGTCAACAGATGTTACGTTCAGTCCTCGCACTATCTCTTCTGGCCCTCAGTGTTGTAAAACTAATGAGCCTTCCCTGGCATTTACTCCCAGCCTGCTTGACACTCAAATTAATGATTTCCATTGACAAGGTTATTGGATTTAAAACAACTGTTTATCCTGAAAGGGGAAGCATGTGTCAAGGAAGCTCAGATAGGTCCTCCGAGCTGGGGAAGCTGATTGTGGCTTGAATTCCATGCTGTTTCTTCCCACTAATGAAAAGCAAAGACAATAGGCAACATGGGGCTGGACACGAGGAGGGGGACAACGGGAGGATTCCGCGGGGTTAATCCAGGTACAACAGAGTTAATCTGCAAGCGGCGGGGAGGTTTCAGCCTAAGGCTCCACAAAAACTTGTTACTTTTTGATCCAGTTGTACCCAATGAATGACTCTATTTGTAAAGAAGATTTGGAATTTCAAACCAGCTGGACACAAGGAGCTTGGTTGATTTGCTTGCTAAATACACTTGGGTACTTGTTTCCAGACTAAATGATGAGAAAGATTTTCATTTTCTTCTCAAACAACAAAATAAAAGGCATGCAACAATACAGATACTTAAGAAGGCACCAAACTGACCAAAGGCTGAAAAGTCCCCAAGCCAAATTGTATATCCAACAGATGCCGCATTACGTACAGAAGCAGAGAAGAAATGTCATTTTGTTCTACTGTCCCAAAGTTGAAAAGATGAAGAAAATACACAGCTGATTAATTATCACTTACAAACACTGCGCTTTGATCCAATCACTTGCATATTTCATTTGCATGTTCTGCATTATTCCATCTGACACATAAGGTCACATAAGTGAAGTTTTGTCCAAAAGAGTTAAATTGGAAGGTTTAGCTCTACTTTACCTCTTTCTGCAATTTCTCTGCCTCACAAAATTAAACATACAAACTTTTCATCATATAAGTAAATTACGTTCAGTTAGGATTTTCCCAAGATAGGAAATCAACACTAACTCAAGGTCAAAGAGAGATACTAAAATCAAATTAATATTTCTGAGAACTAGCCATGACCTTTGAATTTAACAGCACATCTTCAAATGCATCACTAAACATACACTTATATGAAAATTCCCTCGGATTAGATCTGAAACTAAACCATGAATTGCACAACACTTTACATCTGAGTGGGGAAATTTAAAAACAAGGTGACTAAAACCAGGAAAAAGTACAGTCCCAGTCTTTCAGAAAGGAATTAGGCAGCAATGTGAGATGGTATTACTTCCATAAGGTTGAATCAGAATTGCTAAACCTAACAAAATATTTTTATGTTCTTTTTTATAAGATGAAGATTTTGTTTTAATGGAACTTGTTATTTCCCTCTCCTAACTTGAAAGGTTAATGTTGAAATATATTATATGAAATATAAAAGTCTTCTTATAAAATATTGTTAAGTTCACCTGACTTTTAAAAAGTATCTCTTGACCTAAAGAGGGAATATAAAAATCATGATAAAGTTTAAATGCTATTTGAAAAATGTATCTGTCACTGTTACTTCTATTGTTTAACAGAGTGAGTTTAAAAGTAAACAAGACACATTTATTGCCAAAGGATACATAATTTTTACTTATTTATAAATGAGTTAGAAAAGTGAATAAATTCATGAGAAACTCCTTTTAAATCTCATTACTGAGATCATATTTCATCTGATTATTTAACTACTTTCACTTACTATAGTATCATCTTCATGTTGATTAAGTTGAAATAAATTCAATTTCTATCGCAATAATAAAAACATGTTTCTTATGCCTATGTTCTGCTTAACTGTGGCTATAGTTTCTGCTTTAAAAGTAATATGTAACATCACATTTTCTGATAAAGGTGAAAAGCAAAAGGTACAGAACAAAGAGACAGAGGCGTTTGGAGAAAAACGACTACTGAGATTTTGGCAAGGAAGGAAAGCTCTTGAGTTTGCTCCCTGAATAATAGCAGGTAGAATAACGTTCCTCCCGGAGAGTCCTTCCTGCCTGCCCCAGTCTAAATGGGGACCCACTACATGGTCCTGGTCCTGCAACCCTTTCTGTCCTGTCACTGTTGCTTGTGGACGGTGACTTTCTGCCCACTTCCCTTTCCTGCAGAAGTAAGACCAGGGGGTGTAAGTGTTTCCTGGTCAGGAGATGACGTTGATCAGATACTCACTAATGCAATTACACATGGTCCTGGCTTCCAAAGTGGCCACACTTGGTTAAGCCTAGGAGACACCTCAGCATCCTAGCCAAGACTGCGGACTTCATGATCACCGTGCCTGGCTTTAACTCTGATTCTGCCGCTCACTGATAGCCGTTCCACCTTTGGCAAGTGAAATACATTTATGCCCCCATTTCCTCGTCTCTAAAATGGGTACAAAACAGTGCTTACCTTACATAGTTCTGCTAAGCACTAAACCAATATACAAGGCACTTGGAGCCATGCCAGGAACAGAGTGGATAATGAGTAAATATTGATTAATGTGATCCACATTTTGCTAATGGGAAAACAGAGACTTAGGAAATGTAAGCCACAAGTGGTAGGTAGGAAAGTTATCCGAAACTCTGTCTATACATGCACCTACATAGAATATGAAATACGGAAGTGTCTTACTCCTGAAAGAATTACCATATGAGATAGCTAAGTGCTGCCAGAGGGCACAGGTGGGGAGAGCGCCATCTCCCTGAACACAGCCATTCAGGCAACCTGGACAGCTGCAAGCGAAAACCACTTTGGAGACCCAGGAACTTGGTGGCCTTGGGACCCAGAGATGCACTGTGGCTTTCCTTGCTGAGCTGTCCTCGGTTGATGCGTCCTGTAAGACCAACTGGGATCACGGTGCAGAAAGTCAGTTGCTCCTTTCCTAAGGCCCCATAATCATTGCACACCTTTGACCTGCAGCTCCGTTTCCCAAAGAAATAAGCGCTTATCACAGCAGACATGTTATCTGTCAAGTGTGATCAGAGAGGGGAGAGGGTCTGAACGTGCAGGGGCCAGGGACAGGGACGTGTCTGAGAAGCGTTCTTTTACTCAACTGTGTAACTGAGTAATTGTTATGGGTCAGACACTAGGTTGAGGTTAAGTATTTGTGATGCAAATTTGGGTCTATACTCGCAGGAATTGAAATTTTCAGTGGTTGGTACTAAGGAGACTGATTCATCACTTTAGGGTAGAGTGTATCTAGAGTCCCACTTATCCCATACATTAAAATGAGATCCCAGATGACTTAAATAATAAATGCAAACAAAAAGAACCGTATGTATTTATATAATTCGTTGGTAGAGAAGCCGTTGCTATACTGCGGGTGGACGTTGGCTAGACTCAGGAGGTCGCCAGCTTGCTGAAGGACTTAAGGAGGCTGTGTTTCCCACAGAGACATCTGATACCATCTCACTAAAAAGACATGGTGACAGCCATACACCTCGGAACTTTTCAAATTTCCACTCATTTTATGAAAGCTTTGTTTTATAATATGATGCTATTTCTTAATTATTGTATAACGAGATAAAGTTACTGTTCCAAAAATTGTACCTTTCTCTGCCAGGTACAATATGAAAGGAAAAGAAAATACTGATATATTTGTCTCCTGTTGCTTACCTTGTGTTCAAGTTTGAGATTCCTGTCAAATCAGCATGTGGGAGGCTAACAGAGGCAGAAACAGGAAGCAACAAAGCACTTCTAAGACGCACGGTTCACATCCCAGCACTCAGGAGGCTGAGGCAGGAGGATCCTTGTGACTTCAAGACCAGCCTGGGCTACAAAGTGAGTTCAAGGCTGGCCTGAACTGCATAGTGAGACCCTGTCTCAAAAAATAGGGCTGGGGATTTAGCTCAGTGACCTAAGTGCCTCCCTGGCAGGCACGAGGTTGTGAGTTTGATCCCTGGTACCAAAAAAATAAAATAAATAAAATAAAATGAAATAAATTTTCGAATGCTAGAGGGAACTAACATGAGTGGCCTATAACCTAGGAGGCGGAGGCGCAGGCTCCTGCACTGATGTGGCTTCCATCAGGGGATGTTTATTTGCACTTCGGGGTTAGGTTACTAATGGAGAGGCCTGCAGCCAGCAATATTTAGTGTCATTTTGCATATTTGTCAATGAATTAGAAGACAAATAACATTGCCCAAAGTCCAGGCGGGGGTATTTAGTTATGCTCCAGGGTTTGGATTCTTTGTTTTGAAATCCAGGATGGAGGGATGGTTTTTTTTAATGTATTTTTGAAACCCCACTCTAATCATGAGGAAAACATGAGACAAATTCCAGAGCAGGTGCATCTTAGAAAATACCTTACCAGTCTCCTCAGAAACAGCATCAAACAAGGAAGATCTGAGAGTTTCTCACTGACAAGAGGTTTCTCTTTTCATTGAACAAAGAGAAATGCAACTACCCACATTTACAACTTTCTCATTTTAAATGTGTGGTCTTAAATAATTTTATTGTTTTTTTCATGTTTTAAGAGTAATGATTGCTCATTGGAATAAAGTAAGAAGAACAGGCTGCTGTAGTCAGGGGTTACAGGGAGAACAACTGCATACAGGACACATAATTTATAATAGTGTTTTATGATGGTTACCCACAGTTAAACACAGGAAAGTGCAGGAAATCTGCCCACAACACTAAAGACCCAGAATATTCAGCCAAGGGCCTGGGTCCCACAGCAATGCCCTGCATGAGTCCAGCTGAAGACCCAGAGCCCATGACAATGCCTCCCACGAGTCCAGCTGGAAATCTAAGAGCCACGATAAGGACTCATTCCAGCCTGTTTTATGAATCTGTGCTGTGAAGGCCCAAAGGTCCTCGGGGGAAGCTAGAAAGTCTTTGCCAGCAGAGTGAAGGAGCTGTGCCAGTAGATTGAGGGTTTTACACAGAAGCCAAGAGGTCATGCTCAAAATAAGGACCAGGGCTCCCCTGAAAAGTATCACAGCCATCCTCAGTGGCAATGAGGTCCTGAGCTCCTCTGATAATAAGAACAGTCAAGTACAGGTCAGGAAACCCAGCGTGACCACCTTCTTCTGGAGATTAAACAGCGCACATCTTCCCCTCCGGAGCCAGGAAGCGATGCTCAATATAAGGAGCAGAGTTCCCCCAAAGTGAACCACAGCCGCCATCAGGGACAAGGTCCCCAGCTCCTCTGATGATAATGGCTGAATCCATACTGGGGAAGCCAGCACAACGAGCTCCTCCAGGAGAAACAACGGCTCAAAACAGCAACACTTAGGAGAACCCACAACACCTTGCTCTTCTTCTTCACGTCTCCATCTATGCTGGCAACTTTCCTCAGGTGGGCCATCTACACTCAGCACCATGCAGATGTAATTCAGCTGGTGTTAAGTTGACCACCAGTTTTTAATCCATAACACAGGCATAAAAGAGAAAATGAGAATTTCATAAAAACATGCAAGTCAGAGACATCTGGAGGTGGGCAGTTACACTGCCAGCGTGAATACCTGAATTCCTCTCAAAGTATACACAAGTCTGTCATTGCTCTATATGCATAATTTACATTAGCTGCATGGCATTTCATTATATTATAGATCATTTTTGGTTGACAGGTGAATTATTTTGGAGATCAGAATTCTTTACAGTATTAATAATATTTTTTCGAACACTGTGCAGTAACAGAAAGAATGTGATTATTTGTTATATAGGTCTAAAATCATTTCCTGAGCAAATAATCTAGAAAGAGGACTGTATTTTTTTCCAGTTCTAGGGATTAAACCCCAGGCCTTTGCACTGAACTACATCCCCAGTCCCTTTTGTAAATATTTCATTTTGAGACAGGGTCTCACTGAGTTACCCAGCCTAGGCATGAACTGGAGAACCTCCTGCTACAGCCTCTTAGATAGCTGGGATTTCAAGCATGTACCTGGCCTAGCCACAGGATTTTTGGGTCAAAACCTTTAAATGTTTGTAAATATTGCCAAATCACCCTGTAGAATTTGTACAAAATTGTATGCTCCAATAAATTGACTTATCCTTTCTGAGTACGCATCATTAATTAAATCAGCCTTTCCACAAACACACCTAAAGTAACCTTTCTACACACTGTGTTCTTGTCAGAAAAAGCCCCTTAGATAAGATAAATTTCCAAAGAATTATCAAAATTCCTGCATCTTTTTTTTAAAGGGAATTCTTGCACCTTAAATCTTTAACATTTTGCACTAAAAAAATTCGGTTTCTTTCCTGTGTTGCACTGCTGTGAAATATGAATTAATATTGTTAAGTACAAGACATGCTAAATACTGAAGGAGAGAACAGACATTTATTGGTGGCTATCTGCATTTTTTCCACATCCCACAGTAACAGAGCTTCAATTCAAATGAGTCTGTAAGTTAGTGCATATTGATAAATTGGTGAATTGAAAATCGATCCATGGAACTCACAGTACTTCATGTGAAACAGTAAATATAACACAAACTTCAAATGTGGCCTTAAGGAAATGTCCACTCCACGGCAGGAGGGAGGAGGCAGGTCTGTGGGTTTTCCTTGGACTCCCAAGCTGCACTCCTTGGTGATCTGTTGAGGTCACCTTGGATTGGAAGGGCACACAAAAGGAGGGCCTCAGTAGTGTCCCGTAGGAGCGGCTGGGGGCTCTCTGGGAAGCAAAACAGAGCAGACTTCCCTGCAGGATTTAGACAACATGGAGCACTACTTGGCCATAAAGAAGGATGAACTTGATTCATTTGTAGGAAAATGGATGCACCTTGAGACCATAATGCTAAGTGAAATAAATCAGAGACCCAACTTAAATATCCCATGGTTTAAGGAGCAAAATGAGAGACGGGTAACAGGAAATAGGGAGCCAGATCTTTTGCAGATAGGAAGGGTCCAAGAGATGCAGGGAGAGGAGAGAAAAGGGAGGGGAAGATGATGCAAAAGGAACGAAGATGTGTCCTGTACATATACCAACTCCCCACAGAGAATGTAGTCATCATGTACTGCAAATACAGACTAATAAAAATAAAAGTGAAACATGGACACACGCACCCAAACACACACACGCACACGCACACACAGATGAACCGGAGGGAGCAATTGCCCACCCGCAGTACAGTGTTAAAGAGCTTCCTGCACGTTGCCCCCGTGTGAGGACGAAGTGACTGCACGCCCTCCAGACCTGCTGACGTAATGACTGCAGGGGAGGAGGCATCTGCTTCCCATAATTTTCTACATAAAAGGGTTTTGGGTTTCCTCACTTCAGCTAACGCCCTTCGTCTCCCACACGCAGCCCGCCCTGCACGTCAGAGCTCATCAGTCCATCGCGGGTGCGTGTGGCACAGTGTTTATACATCCCCAGTGCACTTGGTTTGGCTTCTGTCACAGCGCTGCACACACGTGTCGCCCTTGCTAGATGGAGTGGCCCTAAGCCTGTGCAGATTCTGGTATTCACTCTGTCTTCCAGACGGGGCTGTTTGTCCTGCCCCAAGGGAGAACACAGCTAACCGACTGCCTGAGCCAGATGGGGCAGAACAGAGAAGCCAGACACAGGTAGAAGACTCTGTGGGCCGGAAGCAGCCAGGCTCTTCCTCCTTCGGATCCCAAAAGCCAGCACAGCGTTCACGTCAGTTGAGACAATTCAACACTGGCTGCGCCTGCAGATGGCTTTAGATTCTGCTTCTTGTCCACGTCTTGCTGGCCACGTGCTAGGTGGCCCTGCCCCAACTGTCAGTTTACTTACACTGTACACAGGTGACTCTGGATGAGGAGTCAGCTCTGTCTTTTAAAAAAAGGAAGTTGCACTACCGGTATGTGACAAGGCAGGGCCTCCTTTAATTTCGACTTTAGAAAACATGTTATTCTCCAAATTGTAGTCATGGCAATAGTCACAGAATGGGAAGAGCCACAAGTCAGCTCAGTCTTATTGTACAGCTGGTGACACGGAGCCGGGTCCATGACAGGACGTGTGACGGGTGCAAATACAGACGATCTTGTCTCTCAGCACCCTTATGCCTTGCTTGCCTGTCTCACGCTTTTGGAGGTTTTATTTCTACCCTCATGATTAGATATGTTCGTGTTCTGCCGTGAAGTGTACTCAGATTACCTGAATCTTGTTTTTATCTCTTCCCAGACTGTAGAGGTCTTCACTTGGGGCCATCATCTTATACACCTTGCTATGGTTTATACATTGTGTCAACTTGAGAAGTCTAGAAGCTCAATTAAGTAACTCAGCAGCTCTGCATCCTGGGGTGTAGAGCACAAGCAGATACCTGTTCATTGTGTCAAACTGAGGTCAGAAGTTTTAACTGAGAGACTCAGCAGGGAGCTGGGATTCTTACTTTGTAAATAGACTCATCCTGTGCAAAGGAAGGCAAGGAGATTTGTGAATGCTACACTCACCCTGGAGAGGGGAGGTGTCCGGTGTACAATATAAGGGAGAAAAAGAGGCCTGCTCTTGCCCCCTTTTTGGCTCTGGCTGCTTTTGCTCAGCTGCTGCCTTGAAGTGTTGCCCCTGTGCCACGCCACCCTGCCTTGGAGCCAGCTGATTGTGGACTGAAACCTCCACAAACTGTAAGCTAAGTAAACCTTTCCTTCCCTGATTTTGGGTGTCAGGTGTTTTGTCTCAGCAAGGAAAGAAAGTAACCAAGACATCTTCCATATTCATAGTCCCGCCATGTCACATGAATGGGTGGATGAATGAAAAGGCATCTTTGATCCCAGGTAAGGCCAGTTCTGCTTGAACTCCTTTGCTGGCTATAACACTTTCCTTCCTCGTGATCCAGTTAGTCAAGTAGCAGAAAACCCGTCCAACCAGCTGTCCGTTTTCCTCTCCAGGTTAGATTTCCTTTTGGAACTTAGAATTCTCTTAGCAAACACCTGAGCAAGATCCTATCAGATACAAATTTAGTAAATAAATCTGTGTCCCTCTGAGCAACTTTGTAATGAAAGCTCTGAATACTTTATTAAATATTTTATTCTTAGGCAATGCACAGAATAATTATTGGAATCATTTTGCTAAAGCAAAAACGTGTACGATTGTGGGAATGATCTGTATATACTCACTGAAGACTCATTTTATTTATTTTTTTATTTTAAAGAGACTAAAACAAAACAAAATGGTAGAAAGCAGGTCAGAGCAAAACAACACAAGTAACACAGGATTTCAGAACAAGACAACAAGAAGTCAACAGTGGCTACCATGACTTCTCTTCTTTTTTTTCTTTCTTTCTTTTTGTTTTTTGTACCAGGAATTGAACTCACAACCAGGCAGGTAGTTGCACGCCTGAGCTAAATGCCTGGCCCATGTCTCTCGTTTTCTTCAAAATAGTTGTCCATACCTTCACACACAATAAATTAATACAAAGCAAAATAGTATAAAACCAATCAAAATGAAAGAATGAGAGTCTCATGGGTCTCCAAAACCAGACAATAGGAAATCAATAATGGCTACCATAATATCTCTTGTTTTCTTCAAAATAACTGTCCATACCTTCACATATATTGAAATCAAATAATAGAAAACAGACTAAAACCAATCAAAACAAAGAATAAAAGCATTATTAGACTTCAAAACAAGATAATAGGAAATCTGCAATGGCTACCATAGTGTCTTATTTTATTCAGTGTAGTTGTTCATACCATCACACATAATAAAATCAATTCTTGTAAACTCTTTAGAAGTTCTAGGCATGTATAAGCCTATACGTGCACATCTATCCTTTCTGTATTAGAGGGAAAAACAAAACAAAACAAAGCATAAGAAAAACAAGAAACAAAAAAGACAAATAAATAATGATAACAAAGAGCCCAAAACAATAACAATGTAGGCTTTCAAAACAAGGTGGTAGGAACATAACAAATTTTGTTGTTTTGCATAGTTATCTTCAAAAGTGTTACTTGAATTACCAGATATAGACATGCAAAACTGATCTAGTCCTATGAGTGTTAACTGTTCTGTTCCAAGAACTAATAGAATTAGTAGTACAATCATCTTAGTAATCTTCAGTGTATGTATACAAATTTATATACTTTTTTTCTCTTCCTTCTTTTCTCCTTTTCCCTATATGAGTTTTTTTTTTTTCTCTTTGAGCAGTTTCTTACCCTTTCACAGCATTTATTGAAGATTTCTTATCTTATTCACTCTTTCAGTTTCTTACACTAGGCAGACAATACGGTATTTACACATGTGAGTTTGATTTATTTCACTTATGAGTATGGTCTCAAGTCACATCCATTTACCTATAAAAGCCTCCATGTGGTTGAAGGCTCATTTTAAGCACCATCTATTACCCTTCAACATTTCGGAAGAGTTAACCTCTTCTTTATGTCAGAAATAGAAGTGATCTTAAACACTTCTAAAATATTGCAAACATAATTTTTTTAATTTTTATTTTTTAAAATCTCAAGTGATCCCTCATAAAACAGTGATCACATCCTGATGAGAAGCCAATCACGACAGGCAAATGTGGGTGCTGGCATGCCAGGCCCCCAGCACCTGGCAGATCTTTGCACACATCATTGGACTCCCCCCGCTACCCTTTTTGCTGGGTGAATAAGCAAACTTAAGGAGTTAATGGGCAGATAAATGTTGAGACAGAGAGGACAGTAATGCTAAGACAGCTAAAAGCTCTCTAGATTCCTAACCCTGCCTCCCCAGCCGGCTGTTCCCCTTCTGAACTTTCTGTGTTTCATTCATTTCACTGCAGTTGGAAATGGAGAGGCCACCAAAGGCCAGCTCCTGCTTCACTGGCTAAAGCTATCCTGTAAGTGAGTTTAATGGGTTAGAAGTTAATACCAGTGACAGTCCTAAGAAAAGTTACCAAGTGTTTCCAGGGGTGGAGGGGACTCCCTGGGGCTCTGACTTCTTTGGGTCTCTTTCCACCTTCCTCTCCTCTCCTCTGTGGAAGCTGCGACAAAGGGGGCGTCCCCAGCTGGAAAACAAAGCCACTCTGAACAAAGTGAGTGCAGCCTCATTAGCGCCCTAATTACCTCTGCTTAAACGCAGTGATCCCGTGAGCTCTTCAGAGAGAAGTCACATTTCCTTCAAATTTGCAAACTCTTGTTTTCTCTCTTTTGCTCCATAAAGGGGTCATTCGGGGGGTGGGGGGCGCAAAGCGAGCCCTCTCAGTCACACTCACTTTCTGCGTGGCTTCTAGTATGATTATTTTTTTAATAATGTTTTTCCGTGTGGTGGTTTCTCGCAAAGCCCTGGGGAGACCCGGAAAGAAGCCGCAGCTGAGCGAGGTCCTTGGGTCGTCCAGCTGGGCTTTTCCCCCACGTGCTCCTGGCTCACTCTCTGTGATGCCTGCAGCTCTGCCTTTCGGTCCCTGAATTTCCTGTGCAGCTCCGACTGAGGGTCAGAAGGTGACACCCTGGTCACGCTGGCTCTAAGACACAGTTTCACGAACTCGGGGGCCGGAGCCTGGATCTAAGGTGCCCCTGGGTTTGCTCCTTCTGCAAGGCGGGAGGGATAACCTGGTCTGGCCCTTGTGCTGGCTCTGGGAGCAGCGCTTCCCCCACCTCTGTCTGCCCGCTCACTGGGCTCCCCCGTGTGTCTGCGGCCTCCCTGCCTCCTGTCACCGCACCAGTCACTCTGGGTCACACTTGGTTAAAACGGCAAAGACCCAGGGACTGGGGCAGGCCCTATCCTGACTTCCGGTAGCCAACCCATGTTTTCTTTGGAGCATTATCTAAATCATAGACATCCACTCCTGCTGCCCTGACTTGATTTTTAAGGACAACTTCCCAAATTTTAGTGTTCATTCAGATTCTCTGAACAGGTCCCAGTGTGGATATGTCAGCTCATCTTTTATAGAATCTCCATACAGTTTGCAAAATCATAAAAGTAATCATCACCAAAGAGGAAAAAGCAAAGTCTCCTTATAGAATGAGAACCCTATAGCAGTGTTAAAGCTGTATTTTCATTTGTTTATTTATGCTCCTGGAGATTGAGCCCAGGGCCTTTACACCCAGCTACGTCCTCAGCCCTTCTTTTAGTTTTTATTTTGAGACAGGGTCTCTCAGTCACCACATTCCCTGGGCTGGGTTCCAGCTTGTGATCCTGCTTCCTCAGCTTCCCGGGGTGCAGGGGTTACAGATGTGCAGCATTAAAATCTTCAGTGCAGCATGGGACCCACCTGGGGTACCAGGTGGATGGCAGACGCAACGATGTTTCTCAACTCATCTACGTGCTCATCCCCACCCCGTGCCCTGCAGGGCAGTGGAGAACACTGACATCAGTAACCATGCTCTCCCTCAGCCTTTCCTGAGCATTGTGTGAACCTTGGAGGAGACCCCAGGGAAGGGTCCCTGGCTCCCTAGTTCCCCTGGCTCTGCAGGTCTGTGCTTAGAAGTGTGCGGGCTGGTCTGATTGTGGCTGGTAGCCTGGGCCTGTTTTTGTTCCCTGGCCTCTCAAGGCCTGCCACTCTCTCTGTCCCACACCGCTGAGATCCAGGAACAGTCCCACTGACGGGCCAGGAAGGTCCCTGGAGCCACTGAGCCCATTTCTTTGTTCCCGCCCATCAACCTTGGGTCTGGGCCTCAGGAGTTTCTGCAGGGAGCAGGTTGGGGACACCCTGCCTGGGCATCATTGGCTCTGACCGCACCCTTTCTTCTCGGCTTCCTGTCCAGCCCAAGGCGGAACCACAGCTCTGCTCTTCTCTATCGCCATCACCCCTGACCACTGTCTCAGCCTCCAGCCTCCTGGTTCCGTGAAGACTTTTGCTCCCAATATGCCCCAGTGTTCAGTGAGTTGAGTCAGCCTGCTTGGATACCTTTGGATAGACTGCTTATTCTAATTAAGACTTTCCTCTTTTGCAAAGCTGAGTGAAGCAAAAGTATCTGCTGCATTTTTAAATTTTTAAAAAATTTTTCAAAAAAGAACTTTGGCAGTGCAAGAGCGTGAATTCAGGTCCTTCACACTGAGTTGCAGCCCCAGCCTATCATCTATTTATCTATTTATCTATCATCTATCTATTTTTCTATTTATGTTAAGATAGAGTCTCATTAAGTTTCCCAGGCTTGAGTTGAATTTATGATCCTCCTTTCTCAGCTTTCCAGAGTGCTAGGATACAGACATGTCACCACTGTTGGGTTGAGTTGGGTTGGGTTGGTTGGTTGGTTTGGGTGGGTTGGATGGGTTGGTTGGTTTGGGTGGGCTGGGTGGGTTGGTTGGGTTGGGTTGGATGGTTTGGGTGGCAAGAACGTTGCGTGCTGTGTCAGCTCATCCGGAGACCCAGGAGTGTCAATGATTACTAGTTTGCTCACTGATAACTTCAGGGAGGACTTAAAAGGAGGAAGCAAAGCATTCCATTGGCCAACCAGGCAGATGGCTGTTTCCTAACCTGGAGAACCTGATAACAGGGCGAGAGAACCAAGACCCCCGAGCTTGTAGGACCCGCACCTACCTGCCAGACAGAGGGCCCTGTCAGATGGGGAGATGACACTGGCCAGTCAGCCACTGCTGGCTCACTCCACCGAGCGTAGCCACTCCGCAAAGAAAAAGCTAAGGTAGCTGCTTTATCTAAAAGCTCGGAAGGACAAACAACAGCATCCGCGAAACTGTAATGAGCTTTTCGAGTGTTCGGAGAATTGGCTGGGATGAAGGGACAGCAGCTGCCACAGGACAAAGAGCCGGGCTGGCTGGGTAAACAGACAGAGAAGTGACTTTGAAGCAGCTCTTTCATCTTCTCACTTTTGGTGGTGTCGAATATGTTCCAAGGAAGACTCCAAGGAGCAGTAAAGTGACACCGATCTCACTGACTCTCAAGATTGCTTTCTCATTTCTCAGTACAGGCACTGTTTAGAGAGCCATCCGCCCCACAGGCGATGGTAAATATTAACTTGGAGCTGTGGTCTGGGCACCTGACACCCTGGCAGGCCGCCCGGTCAGAGGTCCAGTCTGCAACGCAGGTCACCTCCACTGGCCCTCGAGAGGTGGTTTTGAAAGCAGGAACTGGTGAGCAGCTGCTCTTCCCACTGTATTAAGATGAGCAGGAAGGGGTGGGGGATGGAGCTGGGATGGAGCAGGAAGGACTTAAGTTATACAGAGGTAGAGTAAACTCATGCAGCAGGAGTTATTAAACACAGACAGGATCCGGCTGAGGCAATCGCTGAGTCTTTTACATAGATATTAAAAAGTCAGAGACAAAATGTACTTACGCATACTGATGCTTCAAATTAAGATGCAACGCGTTTGATCAAAATACACAGTGAAGTTTAAATCAAAAATATTAAATACAGTAAAGGACACACTGGCATGAATCTCCTTCAGAACCCTTCCTTGGCTCTGGACTCGTTGCTCTTGCCGCTGTCTGAAGCAGTTCTGGAAATCCTTTCCTGAGTCTTTATGAGGTGTGATCAAAAATACAGTGAGTGCTGCTGTCTAGCGCCATGCAAGAAAGGCAGGCGTGTAAAACCATGACGTCCTCATCCACCTGATTCACCGGGTCTGGGGCTGCGTCACTCCGGGCTCCTCCCCAAAGCCACAAGGACAATGGAAGATAAAAGCCTTGAATAGATTCAGGACATGGAGGCAGCCAGGACATCACAATTAATGACACTCACAAACAAGGGCTTCCAGAAGTGCTTCGAAAAGCAGTGAGAACAATGGGCTAAGTGGATTTGAAGCAAGGTAGGTTTTCTGTGGGGGATTAATGGCTGAGTGCCTCTTACTGTAATAATTTTTAAATTTAAATACTCACTGTATATGACTGACCTCGACTGTCTCTCAGCCCTGTAACAATTCCGAAGAGACAAATACTGGTACGGTATAGAGCTCTTGTATTTATGTAAAAAATTCTTCATATCTTAGGAAATTGATTCTGGTTCTGATTAATACAGCTACTTTCTGTGTATGAATTCACTACTATAAAATAATTTGGTGGCTATTGCAGAGACAAGTAGTTGAAGGAAGTATTTCAGAATGCTAACCCGATCACTACGTTTAGTGTGTGCCTTCTGCTATAAGTCATATATTCCCTAGAAACTGTTTCCCCAATCAATGACATGAAAGAAAACTCTATTTCATTTCATTTCCTTTTGTTCAGGTAAAATGTTTATTAAAATATCACTCAATGGAGCCATTAATATCATGTGGAATCATGTTTTATTGATTGAGAGGATGTGCTATGCAGTACTAGCTTTAGAAAGCAGATTATCTAATGTTGCCGTTTTAAAAAGACATTTTAGAAATACAAGAGTAATAATGGAAGAACAAACTAATGTTTAGCAATATATCTTTACCATGGGATTGGAGATGGTTTGTTTTCTTTACCTTTCCAGTGTTTTGTAAACTTTGTACAATGAATGTTTGTTATTTTTATAATGAGAAGCAAAAAATGTTATAAAAATAAAGAATATTGTACTTTTTTTTTTCAGTACTGCAAATTGAACCTTTGCATTGAGTTACATGCCCAGTTCTTCCGATGTTTTATTTTGAGACAAACTCTTACTAAATTGGTCAAGTCACCCAGACTGGGCTTCAAGCGCTGAGATTATAGGCATAAACCACCACACCCAGCTAGGACCTTGTGTTTTTCTGGTGAGAAATAAATTAAAGTCTTAAAAAAAAAAAAAAAGTAACCTGCTGTCATGAAGCAGGATATTTAGCTTGATAGCATCTACAATGAGTGTGCTTTGCGGACTTATCTTCCCCTAACCTTCTCCTCAAGCCTAGGTAGAGGCAAATGCATTCACGTGAAATTGGGAGAGAGGTGATAACATCTACCATAGTTTAAATTAGCTGGTTGAGCCCAATTTTTAGAAATAGCCTGGCATTTCAGTGTGATGAGTCTCTTTGTGGAGACTTCTGACAAAACAGCACTTCCTTCAAGACTCAGATGTCTCCCAGGTAACTGGGGAAGACGGCTGCGCCCTGCTGATGGGGCCCCAGACAACATGGTGCTTAGGAAAGTCTGGAGCAGAAGTAAGCCAAGTTCTGACCTTCGTAAAATTCTTCTTCCATAATACAAACAAATGACAGTACTAATGTTTAAAATTTGTGAGAATCTTATCAAACAGTGTCACTTTTATATTTACTGAACTGCCTTATGGAATACTTTATGGGCTCAAATTATACATACATAAGCAGCCATAAATTGTGTTTTTCCAGCCATGTATCATGCAGTTGTTTTATAGACATCAAATGTTCTCATTAGAATGAGAGAATGACCACACGAAAGGCCCAGAGACGTATTAGTGGTTCCCTACACTTCTCAAAGGTCACCAGCAAAGAGCACGCAGACTCTGTTTGTGTATTTTGTAGACAGAAACTAATTGTCACTTTATTTAATGGGAACCCATTGAAAATTCAAGAGTGGACATAACTGAGGCCAATTTCCTGGGCTTAGAAAAGCCCATCCCGAGGATCCCTTTGCGGTGAAGCGCTCCAGGATGACGGAGGCTCCCACAGAGAGGCCTTCCAGAGCTGGCCTTTGGGGGGTGCACTTGTGAATATTTTATTCCCCACAGCTCAGTCTTGGAGGCTGCGGGTTTCTTGTTGATGCCTCCCAAACTGTCAGTCTCTGAGCCCTCGAGTGGTTGCTTTCCCACAGCTGTCTGCACAGCCACGACGTCACCTGCACCTGTGGAATGCAGATTACTAGGCCTACCGGCCCAACTGAATCAGAAAATCTGATCATTCTCAGAGTCTGTGTTTCATCAAGCCTTCCTGCTAAAGTCCAGGAAAGGTGGTAAGCAAGGTGACGGCAGGGCTCCTCCATCGCCCACACCCTGCACGAGCTTCCCCTTCACCGTCCGGGCCTGTAGGACGCTTGCATTCACGTTATTCTAACAGGCAGGCCTGGAAACTACTAAAATGGAAGTGAAAGGGCATGTTCCATCTCCGCGATGACAGTTACTGTATCTGCTGGGCCCTGGGGTGACGCAGAACAAAGCCCCGGATGAGAAGAATCAGTTACTAAGCATGAGCTAAACCACTGCCTCTTAGGCCACTGATCTGTGGGAGATGTCAGTTACCACCACATACCCAAGCCCAGCCTGAGGGCTAGGATCAGCCTGAGGACCATCACTATCCCCAGCCCGCATCCATAAGCGGGGTTTCCCAGGGATGCATATCTTAGGTGTGGTCTTCATAACCAAGTAACAGGAGAGCGTTCCTGGGACTCCCAAGAAAGAAGGGGCTGTGGCAGAACAGAGAAAACAAGAGCCTGGGAGGAGACAGAGTGCATGTTCCAAGAAGATAAAAAGCAAGGGAGGTTCTTGTGAGCCTGGGTGGCAGCAGGCACCACAGGTAACAGCGGCCGATGCCAAATGTGGAGCTCAAGTACCGAAAAGCACAGGAACCCCCAGGGAAAGAAAAGGACAGACTTTTCCACGGGAGCCTTGGGGGCGTGAGGGCCAGACATCGGCGCACCACGAAGACCGAGCACTCGGGTCGGAATCAGCAAGGATGGAGTGAGACTGCGACCACGTTATCCGGAATCCGGCTTTGTGTTGCTCTCGTCCACTGCAGAAGCAAAACTAAGGTCCAGGATCATGTTACAGGGAAACGTGGATGAGATGACTAAGGAGAAAGCAAGAAGGTAATGAGATGCGCGTGGCTCGGGATGCGGGGCTGCCTTTGCACCTCTGCTCCCGGGGTCTCTCTGGGCGCTGCCGCTTTCGTTCTGCTTCCAGCTGAGTCCCACGAGGTGGAAGGGGGCGGCAGCTCCCGCAGGGTCTGGGGAAAGCGCAAAGGCTTCAGAAAGGACGAGCGCAGAGACCCAGAGGCGGGGATCGCGCTTGTCCACGTGGTCCGGAGCCCTTTCTCTCCCGGAATTCCCGATCGACTGTGGCCTGTGGGGTGAAGCAAGTGACTGTCCCGCAGCTCCCCAAAGTCTGGTCCCATTCCTCAGGCACAGGAGACAGGTCATGGTGCGCAAGGCGTGCCTCGCGGCTCTATCCTCCCGGAACCTCAGCTGAGAAGGACCAGGCGGAGGAACAAGTTGGGAGGACTTCAAGGAAGTCAGCAGGGGCGGCCAGGGCCTGGGAGGGCCCCAGGCTTCATTCTGTGGACAGCGGTGAGCGCAGGAGCGCTTTCGGCGGCGGCCCGGAGATGCCAGCACAGGTGCGTAAAAGGTCGCAGGCTGCTCATCGCAGAACGAACCTGAAGAGACGAGAGTGGCGGCTCCCCGTGGCTTCCGCATCGCTGCCGATGAAAGATGGGGAAGCTGGGGGCGGGGGGGCTGCAGAGAGAGCAGATGAGAAAAGTCACACTCAGAGTATAGTTTGACGGTAGAACCAGACTTGATTATGGATTTGATGTAGTGCCAGGCAAGAGAAGATGAAAGAAAGTTATAAATCAAATCTGGCTGCTGAGCGACTCAGGATGGGCGATGCCATTAAAGAATGGGCAGGGCTGGGGCACAGCAGGGCGCCGACAAGAGACTCGTGAGGAGGTGCCCAGCGCACAGCCAAGCACAAGCATTGGGAACTCAGAAAGAGCAAACCCTAGATGTGTAAATAAAGGAGCCACTGGCTTGGAAATGACGGAGACCATACAGCTGCATGGCATCACCCGGCTGCCAAGCTCTCTTTGAAAATCCCTCGAATCCATCTCTTCCTCTTCGTCCTGCCATGAATCAAAAGAGCCACTGCGGCCCCCGGACCCTGTACGTGGTTTCTTCCCGGCCATCCTTCCCGTACACAGCGTGTCATTCATCTTCCTGTTAAGCAAATTGGATCATTCCCTTCTTCAATAAAACGGAGCAGTTATTATGTGCAAATCTCCCTGTTTCATGCTTCTGGCGGCTCAAGGATGAATGAGAAATAGATTCTGACATTGGAAACTCATAGTCTATAGAAATAATATGTTTGTAAAAATTACATTTCAGGGTAGAAAGTGATAAAAGACTTGGGGAGGAAAGGAAAAAAAATAAATCACATGAGTGTTTTAGGAGAGAAATAGATGACTTTCGGCTTCATGGATCTGGAAAGTCTTGGTTCAGGCGGATGTGTTTCGGCGGAACACAACGTTCCAATTCTGCGCTGACCTCCTGACGCAAGATCGCAGGCCTTCGTGGTCCCTGAGTCTCGGGTCTCCTTCACCGGCTCCGCTTCTGCATCCTGTCTTTCTACGCTGGAGATCTTGAGGACTCAGTGTTAGACTACACTGTCCTGGCACGGCATTCATCCCCCAGCAGGCTCGCCCACCTGGAGCCAAATCCACCTTGCTACCGCCCCACCCCAATCCATTTCCAGAGCAGTGTTTTGTAAGGTACAGTTTGGTTCTGGCAGTAGCTGCCAAACGCCCGTCGCTGTATTCCTGCTGGGACCCAACATTCAAAATCTCCCTCAGCACATTCCTTGGTTCCCGTCTCTTCACCCTGCGAACTGTCGCCCCTCACTGCTCCAGCGAGACACCCCGCTTTATCCCCCTCGAGGCAAGACAATCGCCTCTGCCTGCCGTCCCCAGAGTTCACAGCGCCTCTTAATTCCCACCTCGCTCTTCACCCTGTGCGCTCCAGCTACAGCCCAGCCTGACCGTCACCCTCAGGAAGCCATTCACGGTCCTGCAAGACCTACTGGGACGTCTATCCCCAATCCACTTCGCTCTTTCCCTTCGGTGAACTTCAAAAGGATGTTAAATCACGTATTCGTGTAGGCATTTCCATTTCAGATCAGTGTCCTAAATATCTGTCTCCTGCCCCAGTCCCTCTTGGTCAGCGCTGCTCTTGCAGAAGGAGGTGTGGGTCCTACCAAGTGCTTGGTACCCTTCCTTCCCAGGGGGACACATGCTGCCACTGCTGCCACCACTGCTGCCGCCACTCTGTCCTACTCTGTGTGCTCATTCTCACACACATCCCCGCCTCTGCCGCCAGGGCAGCTTCTTCTGTCCTCTTCCCCTCCACAGACCCCCAGCAGGGCCACTCTTTCTTTTCCCCCCAACTATGAGGTCCTTGCTGCTGGCTTCTGCACGCGGTGGCCTCCTTTTCCCTAAACCTGGGCTGCTTCTCAGACCTTCCCCCATCACACAGCTCAGGGCCGCCGAGCTCTGGCACGGTTTGCCCGCCTGTGCTGCCTCTGACCTGCAGATCTGTAGACTCTTGGCTGGTGAGGACCCCCGCCGCCACGCTGCAGCCCTCTAGCTCCAGCCCACTTAATGTAATGAGGGTTTAGGGCTGCAGAGGTGTCCAACAGATACATACAAAATGACTGGGTTCCCACAAAATGTTTGGCACCTAAGGGTGAATGTTATTTGGAAAATTCCGAGCAAGTCATTCCTGCATGACATAGGGTGAAAAGGAAGTCAACATTCTTGCACATGGGGCCATGATTTCCAAAGAGCTAGAGGAGGATGTTTCTTGTCTCTGATTTTACATGACGTAAACCGTTGTTTCTAATTCACTTGTCATCAGGCTAGTGGGATTTTTGCCAGAGTGACAAGACTTCAGGTGACTTTGTAGGGCCTGAGGGTGAATTTTGCTGTGGAGTTAAACCATATCCTCTGAGGACTACCATCACCTATGTGGCCATTTAACTCATAAGGGAATAAATATAAAAAAAGATCAGACCCTGGACCATCCCCAAATAGTACAAGGAATCGTGTTAGAAGGTAAATTAGATTTACTTCTAGTGTCCTGAGAGGCCTTTCTAGAAGTAATGAACAAACAGACACTGCAGGGAGATGGGCACTCACTCAGCACGAAGGACAGTGTCACAGGACCCCGAGCTCTGCAAGGGGAGAATGAATCGCCTCCGAGGGTGCTGAGTCTCCCTTTTCTTGAGGCATTCAAGGAGTTACATAAATACTTAACAGGACTGTTACAGGAGATTTCAAACCCTGCACGGTTGGACTTAATGTCTTTCCACCCCTCGGTTTCTTTATTGCACTAAAATAACAGCTAAGAGGCCCAGAGCCCTAACCACAGGCCGGGTCCTGTTCTAAGCGTTTTATATGCATGACCTCATTTCACGGCCACAGTAGCTATTATTACACCTGTGACTAAAGACAAGAACACAGGCGCACGGAGACATTAAATGGTTTGCTTTTCTTCCCACAATTAGTGATAATTTGATAGCAGGAAATCTCTTTCCAGAGCCTGGTCTTTTATTTTACCTTTCATAACCGCATGACAGATCTCCGTCCAAGCTGGCAGAGGCCTTGCTGAGCGGAGGTGAGTTCCAGGTGAGGGCAGTGGGCGTCCGGAGGGCTCTGAGCAGGCAGCGCCATCCGGGAATCCGGCGGTGCAGGGTGAGCAAAGGATGACTTTCAAAGGTGGCTCACGACACTTGCTTACAGTCCCCCTGATGACTGTGTGACAGGACCACTAAAACACACTCTCCTACAGTGGAACCCATGTTACATTTGAATTTGTCTTATAAACCGCACATCTCGTCCATCATGAAAATCAAGCGCTAAAGCTTAGAGTTCCTAGCAAGAAAGAAGATCCTATGGGAAGCCCAGCACATCTACAAGGCCGGTAAGAGGGAGGACACGGGATGGGGGCATTTCTAACAACAACGGGAAGAAAGAGAGGCCCTTAGGAAACAGTGGGAGAAGCAGAGGAAGGAAGAATCCCAGCGCAGGGCCCTCACAGTCCACTGCAAGGAGTGGTATCACTGAGAAGGACACTAAACGTGAAAGTATCTTGTCTCCTTCTATTTTGGTCTCTGGGAGGAAACCAACCTATAAGATATCCCACATTAGCACAGCAGGGAAAGGGAGATCTGCTCTCAGCACCTAGAAGGAGAGAGAAAAGTAACCAGTGAAGAGTGTGGAGGACTTTGCATACAGACAGATGCCTTCCTGCAAGGTACGCCGGCCCCCAAAGCCGAAGGGAGAGACATGCAGTGGATAAGGAAAGCGGAAGGTTCAGCTGAGCCCCGCAGGTGTTAGACACCAGCAAGAAGGAGCATAAGCAAGATGGGATGGCTGAGAACACTGGTTGGATCAACAGCAAGAGACACAAGCAGACTCCCCCGGCAGGTCACCGCAGGGCTGCTGCACACTGAACAGATTACTCCGGCGGGAAAGGGACTGAGCCCCAAATCTGGGTCAGGGGCTCATGTCACAGCCGTAAGACAAAGAGGAGTTCTTCTTGGTCTCCTTTCCCAAGTGCTACTTCAGGATTATGTGGATGCACTGAAATAATAACTGTAATACTGATATTGCTTTCATCAACAAGTTAAAATCAAGCAGTTAGAAACAAGAGACTAAGTTAACCAAAAAGTGAACTCAAAGCAAAGACACTGTTTACTTTGATGTTTTAAAATATTTTCCCTTTGTCATACAAAATGGACAAGGAAACAGGCAAATTAAAAACTATTATTTGTGTGCAGTTATATATTGTAAATCTCAATTGCTGAGACTCACATTGGTCTCTCTAAATATTTGATGAATGTGTTTGTACATAAGGTTTTAATTTACAAAAAAAAAAATTAACTGATTTAGGAGACATTTATCATTTTCCATTGAAGAAAGTTGAATCAGCCAGGGGATGAAAATCCTAAACCAGCACACGTGTCCAGTCATATCCCTGAGATGAACGGGCCTCCCCTGACAACCGCGGGTTTGCCTTTTACCTACTGTCGGCTCCCTGGGGACCATCATAAAGGTAACTTTCAGTTCCTGATGCTTTCTGACTTTTCACATTTGCCAGATGCATTCTCCACTGAGGCCTGCAGAGTTGCCCAGCAATTTGGTTTAGGATTTATCACTAAATGTCTTTGAGCTCACATATGGTATTAAAGGCATGCAGTGGCAATGAAGGTACCATTACTTATCCTTGCAACTAGTGCTTATAGTTTGCTGCCTCATTTCAAATTAGTGCATTTGCTAGAAAATTGTAGATATTAAAAAAAAATCAGTGGAAAAATGTTTGAAATAGGAACAGATTATGTATGCATTTTAAATATATAAAATGTATTTCTATGTCACCAGTAAAAGATGCTGTAATTTATTCAGCTCAAAAAATTTCTGGCAATAGTGAATACATCGTAAAGGACAGTGATAAGTGAAACATGCATTAAATCCACATAGTAAGCAAAGGTCTTGAAAACATTTAATTTTAACTCAACCTAAATAAAAATGCAATGTGCTTGTCCTAAAAAATCTTCTTGAATCTGCTTAGAAACATTTGTCTTATCTTTAGTTTAACAATCACCTGTAGGTCTAGAGACTTTTCTTTTGGTTAATATTAATATATAAAATTATTAATTAAAATATGAGCAAATTAAGAGATGTTGTAGAAAGGAAATTAGAGACAAGCTGGTAAAACTTTATTGGTGATGTTTTGGGGAAAAATAGAAATAAGAATGCATAGAATCTAGACTTTGTGTATGCACTAGCAATATGAAGGAGAAAGATGAGTATCTCAAATCCATTTTTGGAATCTCAAAAAGGCTATGTTTGTAATGTAAAAGAAGAACCAATATTCAAGACAAAGTCAAAACTCCAAAGAGATGAAGGCAGGGAACTTAGTATCCTGAAACTCCAAGTGAATATATATACTGTACAGATCATTCTCATTTAATTCAAATTAAATCTGAACAATTCTTGAGGAACTGCGGATACTAGAGGAAGAAGAGAGAAAAAGAACTCTGCAAGCTACAGTTAAGTTAAATATTAAACTTCAGATTATTAAAAATTGTACATACACTTTCAGAAAAGAAATTTATTAGTTGGATAATATTTTATCCTTTTTCTAGGAAAGTCTGTCAATGATATGCAGTAAATACTTGTTAGCAAAAATTCATAATAGATTGATTACAGTATCACTGTGACCAACAAGAAGGTATAAAGCCTCAGCACAAAAAATAAGAGTTCTTAAAATATGAGGAAAAATTCATCGTTCTCGTACTAAACTGATTGACATAGTAGCAGGCTGAGGAGCCGTTTCTGTCCCTACCTGACGAGTACATTTATGTCTGACTGATCATCATTTTGTTTTTGTTTCTGTTTTCTGCCTTGTTTGTTTTATTTCATTTTGATGGTACCTGAGATAGAGCCTGGGGCTCATGTGTGCCAGGTAAATGCACTACCACTGAGCTGCATCCCCAGCCCTTTGTCAATTTTATTTTTGACATAGGTCTTGTGAAACTTGCTAGACTATCCTTGAATTTGTGATTCTCCTGTTCCAAGCACCTGAGAGTATGAGAACATGCTGCCACAGCGAGCTCATTTGTTTTTACAGGAAACATTAAGGATCTTTTAACCAACACACTGGATGACTGAATGTAACAAAAGCAACTTTGAAGATATTTAGTCAAATTTCTTTCTATTACAAATTTTATAAAGTCAAACTAGGCCAGGCATGGTGAAGCGCGCCTTTAATCCCAACACTCGGGAGGCTGAGGTAGGCAGAGCATTGTGAGTTTGAGGCCCACTTGGGCTACAACGTGAGTACAAGGCTGGCCTGAGCTACATAGTGTGACCCTGCTTCAAAAAACTAGGGCTGGGAGTTTGGCTCAGTGGCTTAAGCGTCTGCCTGGTAGGTGTGAGGTTGTGAGTTTGATCCTGGGTGCCACTAAATAAATAAATAAATAAATTCAAACTAACAGGACATAAATGCATAAGATAACTTTGGCTTATGTAAATCTGAAGATCTATTGGCAGAAAGTTAGCTCATGGATTTTATTTATATTACTAGGATTTGGTTTTTCTCTTTATCTTTTAGTGTTGCCTTTCCTCTGGTAGGCTGAGAGTCAAAGACTGTCACTGATTGAGATAGTCTAGCACTGCCTCTACTGTCCACTGTGCCAGAAAATGAAGAGTGTTTCCCTTGATTCTCCAACAAAACTCCTGTGGAAAGCATTGACTGATCTTATTAGGGCCACAGCCCTTGCACTTGCTGAGGCTAGAGGGATGGGCCACTTCACATGACTGAGAGCCAGAGACCACCTGTGAGGTGAAAGACCAGGACAGTGAGAGGGAAATCAAATCCCCACAAAGCTGCATGGAGTGCTTACAACCTAGAAAGGAGGATTTCAATGGCAATAGAATGAACAATGCAAATGAGAAAACAGATTTTTTAAAAAAATGCAGCTGCTTCAGGAAGTTTCACTACCTGGTCTCCAACTTCAATGTGAAATCCTACAATAGTATCCAAAATTAAAAAGTTTAAAAAGGAAAGAAATATGGGTTTATAGTTGAACACATACAAAAGATTTTAGTGAATGTAAACTGAACCAATGGAGTCTGTCGCATTCTGAAGCTGCAAAAAGCAAGAGAAACAACAGACAATGACTACACTCATGCAGAAAATGTCTAGACACAGAGCAGCGCATAGGAAGCACCACACACTTACTCCTCAGTCTCCCACAGATGGTAGCTTTGGCAGTGGGATCCATAAAAGTGAACTAAAGCTCACTAGAACTTATCCAGAGTTCAGCCAGGATGGCAAGAGGACTGAAAGCCATGTTCTAAGAGAAAGTAACACATTGATTGTCAACTCACCAGCAACTGGAGACCATGAGTTTCGGGTGGTATGAGGAAGTATTCAATTTAAGCCATGTAAAGCTGCAAACTTTCATTCCAAGCATTATGGTAGGACAAGGGGACGAGAGAATTGGAAGGCTCATGAAGGAAAATCCAGAGTACTTTCCCTTGTGGTTGTCACATGAAGAAACAGCATCAAGAAAAGGAGATAGGAAAGAAAAGAGGCAAAGGTTTGCTGCATAAGATCAAGGTTAAATTTCTGGAGCAAAGAAGTGGGAGGAAGAGGAAGGGATGCCCACATCAGAGATTGCTGTTTGATTTGAAGTCTCCACACAGGTGATAGTTTTGAGGGACATATGGTCCAAGATGGATTATGAGAATGGGTGGCTGGATAAAATGCAAAGATTTGTTGGAATCAGATGAATTAAGGAACTAGGACTTTAGGTATGCAAGTGAACATTTTCTTGGTGTTCAAGTTACAGGACAATGAAAGAATTCAAGCTAGAAAGATCTGAGTCAGAAGTTATAGTCCACAGTGATCTGAGGGGTGGTTTGGGAGTTTGGTCATAGACAATGTGTTTGTATGAGAGTGCAACCTGGGGGCGGGAGCATCAAAGGAGGAGGAAAGTCTGGGATGGGAATGGTCAGTGACTCACAAGGACGTGTGGGTATCCCATGGCTACTGTAGCAAACTCCTGCCAAGTTAGTGGCCTAACACAACAAAAATTTACCCCATTACAGATCCCAAGGCCAAGATTTGAAATGAATCTCATGGAACAAGAATCAAGAAGCCAATGCAGCCATGCCTCATCCTCAGGAAGGGTCTTACACTGGTCTCTTCCAATGCCTGGACACTCTGTCTTCCCGTGTTACAGTTCAAATCCTTATGCCGCTGGTCACACTGCCTTCTCTTCTGTTCATAGGTGTGATCCGTGTCCCCTGACCCCTGTCCTAAGGATCTAGGTGATGATATTGATGCTCTACCTGGATAATGTGGAACAGACTCCCCATCTCAAGATCTTCACATCTTCACAGACTGGGGGTACCAATTTGATCCAGTTAGTAAGGAAGTGGTGTGACTATGTGTGTGTTTGCACATGGCTGTGTGGCTGCATGTATGAGAGAAAGAGAGATGGGCAGAGATTTTCCAACCGTGTTCTGCTACCCTGGAGTAGGAGCTATTTGAGCACAAAGGAAGGCCCACCCTTAGCATGGGCTGTTCCCAGCAGGATGAGCAAAGGTTAAGAGGAGGGGACTTTTAGAGATACACAAGGGCAGCTGCCGTGTGAGCAAAGTAGGAAGCAGCAGTGCCTGGGGAAATAGGAGGCATCTGAGAATGAGTCATATTGTTCATGTTGCGTATTCTTAGTGACTACAATGGTCCCTGGGACATGGCAGGTACTCAGAAGTCTTCCACAACTGAATCAGTGAAAAAGGACATTTTCAGGAACTAAGCACAACCATCATAACAAACTTTCCCGTAGTGTTATATTAACAAACTGCACCCCCACTCTGTCCATTAACTGATGAGAAAGCTGAGTCCAGAGAAGTCAGGATTTTCCAAGGTAGACAGCTGTTAAGAAGCACAGCTGGGATTCAAGCCCAGACCCATTTGAATCTGTATGTTTCCCTGTGTATTGGGTCCCTCCGATAAACCTGCAGAGGTTCAGAGAGAGCTGCAAATACTAATGATGGTAAGGGACAGCATGAAGTCTACCCTGGTTCCTTACCATCAGTCACAGCTCTGATCCTGCAGTCCTGTACAAAGTAGTGCCCTTAATGTACGTTCTTCCAATTTTCCTGTCTCCTTGTAAGATCTGCTTGTCCAAACTTTTCAGCAAACAAAACCTTTAAGGTGCCATGATCAAGGCTGCCTTGTGGGATGGGGTTTGCGTGGAACCATGGAGATGGTCTAAACAGAGAGACACAAAGAACTGGTGCCAGAGGGGATGGTACTGTGGTACAGGTGGAGTTTCAACTTGATTGGCTTGAGGGCCACCCTGGGATTGATGCAGCGCACTTCTGGTGTGTCTGCATGGGTCTTGGAGGTGTGGTCTTGGGTACTATATAGGTCCCTCCAGCATTCCTCTCTGGCACTGCTTCCCTGCTCTGCAGCTTTGCTCTGCCACACACTTTTGTCATGATATCTCTACCATGGAGGCAGCTGACCATGGACTGAACATCCTGAAACCATTAGCCAAATCAAACCTCTCCTCCTTTAAATTGTGGGTGTTAGTATTGCATCTCAGCAATGAGAAAGGTGGCTAAGACAAGCAGGAAAGTGGAACTCTCATACATGCAGAGCAGGAGGAGCCCACATCACAAAGGCAGCGAGTGCTGGGTGTCCAGTGAACAAGAGACAGTACCTCAAGAATCACAAAGGCTCTGATCTTTTCTGCAGCTTTCCAGTGGACTGAAGGAGAAATCATAAAGTTAACAGAATCCATTTGGACAATGCTAAATGTCATTTGCCTCATCCCTGGTGACCCAATTATCTCTCTGTGCGATAGACCACCTTCCTCTGGTCTTTATATAACTCACACCGATGTCTATTACTGTAACCAACACTGTCTGTGAAAGACTGTCTCACACCACTGGCTCTCCACCCACTGGGAGTTTGCCTTCGAGTCTGTTACCCTTTGTGTTGGCAAAGC
Organism: Dasyprocta punctata; assembly: GCA_004363535.1. Classification (NCBI taxonomy): domain Eukaryota; kingdom Metazoa; phylum Chordata; class Mammalia; order Rodentia; family Dasyproctidae; genus Dasyprocta; species Dasyprocta punctata. Next base: position 36,149 of record RJWM01020203.1, read on the forward strand.
TGACCCTGAAGCGTGTGGCACTTTCCCTTTGCCCTGAAATGCACTGACCTGGTGACAGCAACCCTCACACATCCCAGGATGGTCCGTAGCTTTAGTTAAAGCTGGGATTTCCACCCCAGGAAGGTCTCCCCAGTTCGTCCTCAGCATCCATGATTATACTTGGCAGACCAAGCAGGCTTGCCTTCCCCAGCTCTGATTTTTGGTTCTTAACAAACACCAGCCTTCACATCCTTGCCCAGGTCTGTGGCAATTCTTACCCCAACTCTGGATGTGGAGGGCAGTACTCTTCGTTTTTAAGATTAGTTCTTCTCTTTTTTCTGATAGCACAGGAGATTGAACCTAGGGCCTTTACACTGAGCTCTATACCCAGGTCCTTTATAATTTTTTTAGTTTGAGACAAGGTCTCACTAAGTTACTAAGTTGCACAGGCTGGACTGGAACTTGTGATTCTCCTGCCTCAGCCCCCCAAAACACTGGGATCACAGGCATGTACCACCACACCCAGCTGACGACTGCATTTTCTCAATTCAGTAGACCTTTGAAAGCAAAAGTAACTTTATTTTGCTTCATATTCCACTTGTAGATGCTATTCCTGTCCAGTGGCCGTTAAAAATCCCCAGTGGGCCACGTTTCCGGGAAGACTCAGTGGAAGGAAGCGGTCACTGCCCCTCCATGATGCTCATCTTTAAGTTTGCTGCTCAGTGTCAGTCGTGTGTGACAAGGGGACCCCGCATCCTCTGCGGTGGGGGAGAAATGGGTCTGATAACACATCAGTCAGTGCCGCGGCTTTTCAAGCGGGATGGGACCAGAGCTGCAGCCAGACTCCGGCGCTGTCACCTCCCTCTGCCTCTGGTCCTCCCCGCTTTCAAGTGTGACCCAGTGATGCTGCAAACAAAAATAATAAGGGCACTCGGGCCCTCAGACACAGATGGCAGTGGCCCTCAGAGGCCACGGTGCCTGGAGCCCTGCGCTGCTGCCTCGGCTCTTTGGAGAGCAATTTCAGACGTGCTCGGGGATCCTAATCATGCTCTTACTAAGGACTGGACCAGCTGAGAAATCTGTTTTTCCTGCAACGCCTGGAGTCATGATGAAGGAAAACAAAACCAGTTTTTTCCGAGGTCTGTCTTTGAAATTCATCTTCCTTCCTTAGTAGGGAACTGTCAATCAAACTCCTGAAGCCAGAAGCTGGGCATCTCACTAAACACTGAGAAGGGAGAGGTTCCCTCGGGCAGGGACAGCTGCTTCCTAAGCGGAAGGTGGGCTGGGGTTATTTATTGTGCTTTAGGACTGTTTTTGGGAAAATCAGTCTTCTGTGAACTCACAGCTCACTGCGCGCTGACCCGGGTGCCCTCTGGGAACCCCAATCCCGACCCCAGCACAGTGAGGGACCATAGTAGACGCACACTTCGGTGTGTCTGCGGGGTGCTTCCAGAGCTGACGGGCAGGTGGGTG
>RJWM01020204.1:0-37567 GCA_004363535.1 Dasyprocta punctata
TCCTTAACACATGGATCAGAGAGCTTGTCCCTTTCCTGGCTAGTCTTCCATGCAGATTCAGCCAACCTCTAACCTCCAAAGAGCCCTAGGGATTTCTAACAAATCTGGAATTTTTTTTCCGAGTCAGTTGGGTATAGACCAAACAAACTTATAAGTAATTTAATAATTAGTCAAGTTTATGACTTAGTTGATCCTCCAGAGCCACTGTGTCATTCTACACGGTAGACACTAGCCATAAGTGGCAAACGAATTGGAATTTAAATTAATCAAAAATAAGTAAAATTGAGCCAGTTTTGGTGGTGCATACCATAATCTCAGCACTTGGAAGACTGAGGCAGAGGATCACTTTGAGTTCAAGGTCAGCCTGAATGACATCATGAGTTCAAGACCAGCCTAAACTGCATAGTGAAACTCTATTTCAAAAAAAAATTTTTTTTAAATTCAGTTCTTTGGTTACATTAGTCACATTTAAAACACTCAGTAGTCCCATGTGGCTATTGGCTACAATATTGGGCAACCCAGATATGGAATATTTCCATCATCCCAGCAAGTTCTACTGGACAGCACTGTAGAGGTTGACTTAGCCAAAAAATATTCACAGGTGTGGGGCTGAGAAAGCTAGTGAGGGTGGGTTATTGGCATTACTCAATATTACTTGTTTGATTTCTCCTTGATAATGCTGAAATCAGTTCTCATCATATCTAATTTCTTTTTATTTTTTCTGCTCTGGTCTTGAACAAGAGACTCTGGTTCCATGGCAGATAGGTCTTAAGGACTCTGTGTGTGTGTGTGTGTGTGTGTGTGTGTGTGTGTGTATTAAGTTTGTGTCATGCCTTGACCTAGGCCAAAGCACTTAACCTGCAATACAGTGTCCTAGGGTAAGGTATAGTATCTCAGGGGCTGCGCCAAAATGCAGGTAGGGTGAGTCTTTGCCAGGGTTGCAGTGATCATAAAGAATAATGTTAGCCTGAACCCAGAAAATCAGAAAATCAATCCTTCCTATTGCCTCAGTTTTGTCTTGTGCAGTGTGAGGATAGAATTGCTGCTCTGCATCTTGGAGATGCAAGAAGACAGTGCTTGGTGGTGATGAAGTTCCAGATTCTGTATTCTCTCTGCGTATCCTAGAGCTGGGGTCAGTTTCTGCCTGTGTTTATACCCTGCCTGTGTCCAGATCCTGCTGTGAGAAACAACTCTTGCCAGTGGCTTAAATATAGCCCTGGGAGCCCCAAATGCCACATTCTAGTCTTGACTTGTACACTGACTCATGGTATGACTCCATGAAAGTCACTTCCCCTCTCCTCCAAATGGGTCATCTGGAGTAGGGGGAAGATAATGGTCCTGAGTCACCTCCAGAGAGGAGCTAATTATAATGGGCTTACTGAGCCAAAAAGGTGCAAGCTGAAAGGGCAGTGGAGGAAGAAACTCTGAAGAGGGGCCTGGCTTTCCCCCTGCCTGGCCAAGCTGTCCACTGCAATCTAAGCCTGCTTCTGAAGGTCTCTTAAACCTCTCTGAACAGGGTGACATGAGCATAAGCCTGCGTGCATTTTTCTGGGGGAGAGACCATAGCTTTCGTCAGAGTCTCAGAAGTTTAACCCCTAAAAGTTTCTGAATCATTGCCTTGGAGGTTTGATTTCTTGGGTCCCTTGGGCTCTGAGAGGAGGGAAACTGTTTCTTCTGGGGAGGGGAGTAAAGGTCTGGCTTCTCCAGCAAGCCAGAGAACACTGTTCTAAGGAAAGTGTGCAGAGCAACCCTAGTATAAGTGTTTGACCTGCATGCATTTAATGAGCCAACACCAACCGGCGGCTGTCAGGCCCTTGAGGTAGAAATGAAATGTTTTAGAGTCACCCACATCTCTCATCCCCCACCTGTGGAGTCTGCCTCTCTAGATGTTTGACCCTAAGTAGAGCTCAGTATCTGTGTAGTCACACCTCAGAAGACAAGGCAGGAAAGTACGTGCCTAGTATAGTATGCCATGCGACTCTCCAGATAGAAAGGACTCACAACTAAGAAACAGAAAGACACTCATCTGTGTAGGCCATATGGGAAGGCAAAAGGGGCAGCTGGATCTAATACTGATGTCTTTAACCCTAAATTACTTTGTGACCTTGCTGGTTGCTTAGCTTTTCTGTGCTTATTATGTATCTGTAAAATAGACTAACTTTGCTTGCCCTACAAACTGACAGTAGCTATTGTAACCAAAAGTACTTTAATAAAAATTAGCATGTGTCATGTTTTCTTTTTCTTTTCTAGTACATGTTTGTAGCATTATGTATTTGGGATAGATGTTTCCATGATGCTGGCATGGGAGGTGGAATTTTGAATACTACTATTGCAATAGAATTAGTGTCTATCTTTCTTCTTTTAGAATCATCAGAAAACAAATCACTTATGGTAAGAAAGTTTCAGTAAGAATGGAAAGGGAGCTTAGGCATGATTTCATTTAAAAACAAGGAACCAGCGGTGTAGTTTAATGGTGGAGCATGTGCTCAATGTGCTAAAGGCCCTGGGTTTGATCCTTAGCACCAAGAAGGGAAAGAAAGGACAAACAAGCTTTTGCCTAAGTGTTTGAAGTTCCGGATTCCAGTCAAAACCCTACATAGCTTGTTTATAATGTAAGCAAGTCATAACATTTCTCAGACTTTAATAGCTTCATGTGTAAAGTGGGAAAACTAACTTTTAACCCATGTCATGAAGGAATATTGTGAGGATGCAGTGAGATTGTACATATATGAAAGCCGCAATGTAAGTAAAGATTGTTCTTTAATAATGCGAGTGATGGCTGATGAGAGTGGAAGGTAACAACAGACCCAGAGTGAAGTGTCTGGGGGACTGAGCAAAAAGCAAGGCTGGGTCATATCATAAGAAGCTTGTCAGAAGTCTCATGGGACACCTATCTTATAGGCCCTATGTCCTCAGCTCAGACTATCTCCATCCTGGAGACAACTCCTACACTCTAGCTACTGATATCTTGACTCCTGAGGGCCAGGACCTCTCTTAAGTATCACTGGACACCTTAGAATCAACTCTCTAAAAGTCTGGTCAAACTCATAGCCACTTTTCCTTCCAAATCCAAAGGCAGGCTGTCTCCTGGACTGTGAGAATTGGGGCGACCTCTCTAAGTCATCCACTTACCAACAGGGGCACAACCATGAGAATCAAGAAGGAATATCCCCATGAACAACAGCTCTTCTGTCCACAGGAATTTGCCACACACCCCAGTCCCCAGCGGCCAGAAACCTAGTGTCATAAACAGAGGCCATGGTGCTGAGCAGCAAGGGTGGCTAATCCACCAGACATCAGGGCTTAGCCTGGCAGTGATGGGAGCCAGGCTGATAATGCCTGATCAAAGGGAGCAACGAGAGGAGAGGAACTGCAGAGAGGGAGACCGGCACCCTGTTAGGGCAGTGCCTGATGGAGGTGTATCATAAAGGTCATCTATAAGCCATAAAGATCACCTCATTCATTTCTTGGCCCTAGGATAAGAACCTTTCCTTGTCAACCAACTAAGACTACTACACAGAAGGTCTGTTTTCAGAGCCTGTCTCTTGCTCACTGGACCAAGGGACAACAAAGCACTTTATAGAGGAACAGCAGGAGGATTCTACCTGAAAGTTGTAAATAATAATAGTAATAATAATAAGGGCAGCTTTGGAGCAATAATAATAATTATTATTATGTTACTATATTTGTTATTGTTGTTGTTATTATTATTATTATTATTTCCACTTTCTGCACCAGCTTCAATCCAGGAGAATTCATAATAATTCCAACTTGACCTTACTTCTTAAAACTCTAGTGTTGCTATGTGGTAGCTTGCTGCTGTCTCACAGATCTTTGGTTCTAGTTGACAAGGACTTGAAGAATAGCACCTAATCAATAGTGTGAGGTATTCGAAGTGTGCTAGGTCATGTGGTGCACGCCACGGTGCTGCAGGAGCTCAGAAAAGGCAGGAGCTGGTGTGGGCTGATGTGCTTAGAACAGGCTGCACACAGAATGGACTGGGACCCACCCCATGAAAGTTTGCATGCATGGTAAGGAAGAAGGGAAGTAGAATAGAGCAACTTTTGTAAAGATGAGAATGTGCTGGAACATAGGAGGTGACTCAGCACTGTGCAGGGTAGTTTTGGGGCAAGTGCCTGAGGTAGAGAGGCAGGCAGCCAGGGTGGAGATGGCTTTGCACTCCAGGAAGGGGCATGTAGGCTTGATTTTGGAGTTAACAGGGAGTAGAGGAACCCCTAGTGTGAGAAAGTGTGCAAAGCAAGGCTTTGTTGATGACTCCCACTGAATTATTTCCTCTGTGCTCTCAATGAGGCTTCCAAACCGCCTGTACCGTGTCAGGTCTGCTGAGAGCTGAGCTGTGTACCCCCAAGCCTGTTTTGTGGCTCACACAGCCATGAGTTTTGCAGTTGAGCCCCCTAGAAGCTTCTTTCCTTCTTCACCTCCACTTCATGTCCCCTCTAGTTTAGCAGGCTAGGACAGGGGACAAGCTCTTCTGTCATGAGGCATAGATGAACAAGACCCAGCCTCTGTCTTTAGAGCTTGTAGCAAGGTTAAATGGCAAATGCAAAGCATGACAAGCACACTCTTTCTGGCAGCCTGGAGCCTCGACTCTAATCTGGATCTTCCTCACAACCCCTTGGAACCAAAGAACTGTAGGTGGCATTCTGGGAGTCCGGGAACGTGTGCCTTCCTTGACTTCTTCCTTGTTTCTGAGGGAACCCATGGTAGAATGATGTCTGAGATAGAAGCCAGGCTCTCCAAAGCTACCAGGAGTCTCCAGGAATAGTAACCCCATGTTAAGAGAGTGGAAGGTAGGTGGTTAAGGCTCTTAAGGAGACCCACCGGAGGGAGACCCAGGGAAAGCAGGCAGTGTTGGGAAGACTGGCTCTGCCCCATGGCTGTGGAGGGTGAGCAGGCTACACATTTCTGCCTGTGGACTCCAGCCCTCGGAGTGTGAGCCACCTTTGTGAGAAGGGGATTTTGGGGAAGGTGATGGCAAGGGCAGTGCCCAGTGCTGTATAAGCAGCCCCCACTGGCTGTGCCCAATGTGAGCAGTGCTCCATGCTCAGCAGCAGTTCTGTCTGCCGAGCTTGAATTCTGCTGACTCTATTCTGGGTCCTCATTTCTGCATCAGTCACACCACAGGAAGCCCTTCCTGGGGAGCTACTGCTGCTACTGATGCTTTTGCTAACTCTTCACAGCCATGCTGGCCCCTAGGAGCTAAGACCTAGTAACTCCATCTCTCCTAGGAGCACTTAACAGAAACTTCTTTGCACAACTAGGTTCCTTGTAGGGGGTAATCAAGTCAAGAGATGCATAGACATTAGCCATTTGGGACACAGAGGGAGGAGGGAGATTCCCCAAGGAAAAGGAGCTACTCGATGAGCTCAGAAAAGTATTAGCGGAGTATTTGTAATGCCAAGGGGAAAAGACAGGGCAAGAAAATAGGTGAAAAATTCTGTGTTGAATCCAAATGATGGCAGAGCTTAGCCTTGGCTTTCAGGTGGAGTCCATCCTGTCTGAATGGACGTTCTCTCTCTGTGTCCCTTTCCCCAGAGGTGAGTGGGGTTGAAGATGGCTGAATGGCAATCAGAGATTTCAGCTCTTCTTAGAAGAGTTCTGTCTTCCTGCCTTCTACTCTTTTAAACATATCTGCCCAGGAATTAGTGGGCATGGCAGTGGAGTGTCTGTCCTGAGAGGACAGTTGAAACCAGACTTAGGTTGGGAGCAAAGCTTATTTGCCTGTGTATTCCTATGAGTTAAGGTTTGAACTCTAATTTCAGCAAGTTCTCTATGTCCTGGGGACACAGAGGAAGGAACAAAACAAGGTACAAGGCAGATGTGATTTTCTGTTGATGCAGTGAACATCATGTGAATTAGAAAGACAAATCTCTTCAAAGAACTGGGGCAGAATATATCTCAGGACAACTGTTTGTCTTGATCTGATGCTGAAAGCCCCTACTTTTGCAAAAACAAAATAAAATATAGATAGATAGTAGGAAATGGGAAAGGGAATCTAGAGTTGAGGGAGGAGGAAGGATGAAAATGAAAAGGGAAGTAATAAGGATTAAAATATATATATATATATATATATATATATACTCTCTATGATTAATATATTCATTATGTATTGCAAACATGCACTTAAAAAAAAGAGTCAAGAGGGAGCTGGGCTCTCACCTAAATGTCCCTGCCCCCTAGAACTTCTGACTTCTTTCCAGTATGGAGAGAGAATCTCATGAGCCATCATCACCAAACCCATCTGCCTGCAGATGTTCAGGGAGTAAGGGGAAAGCAGAGGCAGTCATAAACAGAATGGCATGGGATGTGACAATGTGGATAAGCCTTTTATGGAATCTGATGGGCCTTAGAGTTTTGGGTTTTTTTTTCATTTGTTTGCTTGTTTCTGCATTTACCAAATTTCTTAAGTTTCCAAGAGAGCCCTTTGTGTAATTATACATTGCAGCATTAACAATTACCTTAAAACTTTGCGGAAAGCCGATGAACATTTGTTATCTCACAGTTTCTGTGAATCAGGAATCCAGGTGTGACTTAGCTGGGTGCTTCTGGCTCAAGATCTCTACTGCGGTTGCAGTGAAGCTGTCATCCAGCACTGCAGTCATCTCAGCTGGGTCTATTGGCTGCCTCAGAAGATCTGCTTCCAGCTTCGCTCACATGAGCCACTCCACAGGGCTCCCTGCTACCATGGCGGCTGGCTTCCCCATGACAGGCAATCCAAGAAGGATGCTGGTCTCTGACATCCTAATCTCAGATGTAACATCACTCCCATATTTCTCTTTGTTTGAATTTCTGAGTCAGTAAGTCCAGATCACACTCAAGGGGGAATAGTTACTGAAGGACGTTAGTACATATTCAGTCAATTCAATAAAGAGTACTCTGAAGCTGGGCACTCTATTTTTTTAAAAAAAATTATTTAGCTCACAATTTAAGATGCTGAAAGTCTCAACCTCATAGTGCCAGCTCTGGCAAGGGCCCTATGGATGCATCTCATCCTGGTGGCTGCTTCTTTGCAGGGACACGTGTGAAGGAGAGAACACAAGGTGACAGGAAGGCAGGAAGAAGGGAGGGCTGGTGATGACCTTCCACTTGATCTCTCCTCTTCTTCTTCTTCTTCTTCTTCTTCTTCTTCTTCTTCTTCTTCTTCTTCTTCTTCTTCTTCTTCTTCTTCGTCTTCTTCTTCTTCTTCTTCTTCTTCTTCTTCTTCTTCTTCCTCTTCCTCTTCCTCTTCCTCTTCCTCTTCTTCTTCTTTTGGTACCGGGGATCAAATTCATGACCTTATGCTTGCCAGACAGCTGCTTGTGCTGCTGAGCTAAATCCCCAGCCCTAGGTCTCTCTTAAAGATCCACCAACTTCTTTTCTTTTCTTTCTTTTCTTTTCCTTTCTCCTCCTCCTTCTCCTCTCTCTCTTCCCCCACACCCCCTCCCATGATGCTGGGGATTGAACCCATGATCTTTGTACTGAGCTGCAGCTACATCCTCAGCCATTTTCATGTTTTATTTTGAGACAGTCTTGCTGAATCACTAAGTTGCCTACACTGGGCTTAAATTTATACTCTTTCTGCCTCAACCTCCCAGAGTGCTGCAGTTGTAAGAATGAGGCATCATACCTTGCCCTACAACTTCTGGGGGCGTTTTTGTTGGTTTTGTTTTGTTTTGTTTTTGTACCAGGAATTGAACTCACCACCTCGTGCTTGCCAGGCAAGCTCTTGTGCCGCTGAGCTAAATCCCCAGCCCATTGCTCCATAACTTAACATAGCCATCTTGTAGTCTAAGCTTTCAACATGTAAACCCTTGGAGGGACAAACCACATCCAAATCATAGCAATAGATAGGGAGGAAAAGGTGGTGTGGAGTGGTGAGGGGCACTGCTCTAGATCACAGAGATATTAATGGGTAGATTTAGCATTTGCATCTAGGCATCGGTCCTACTTCCCATTTAATAGTCTTTTTCTGATCCCTTCCTGCCTGTGAGACCCAGTGCCTATTGAGACTCATAGGTGGAATCTGCAGCTAACTCCAGTTGACTGAACTTTAATGGGTTTTGACGCTGACTGACTTGCTGCTTGTTTCTTTGCAGCTGTGTCCAGATTCTCAGGGACATAGCTCATGATCATTCTCTCTTAACAGGACATCTTCTGCTATACTCTGTTCATTTATTTTTAAATAAACTGTATTTTAGAAGTTCCAGATTTACAGAAAAATTGCAAAGATAATCCAAAGAGTTCTCATCTATCCCAGCCCATTTTGTCTATCATGAACATCTTACATTAGTGTGCTGTTTGTTACAATTTATGAACCAATACTGATACATTATTATGAAGTAAAACCTGTACTATATTCAGATGTTCTTACTAGTCTTTTCTTTTATACATTATTTTGATTCATTCTTAGGCCAGTCTTTCCAGGTTGACACTATTATCTCTGTTTCACAGAATAAGAAAGTAAAGAGGTTCAGTGACTTGGCATGAATCACAGAGCTGTACAGAAGCACAGTGAGCATTTGAACGATGGTCTCTCTCGCTTGCATGCAGTTCTCTTCCCCTCTCTCATCCCAGGGAAGTACGCACATAAGCACTAATCTGACATCTGGTCCTATCCCCCAGCCTAAGCTTATGGAAAAGATAAGAACCTGCCAGAGACTGACAGTGTTTTAGTACCTCCTTCTTCAACCTCAGGCTTCTCATCTGTGAAACCATAGGATTAGATTAATAAGCCTAAGTATCTTCTGGCTTTGATTTTCTGCAGCCCCAGGACTTTCTGAAATCCTTTCCAGAAGACTTAGGGGCTGCTGGTGGGGAAACTGGGGATAAGCTTAGTTCTGGTTCCCCAAGTGTAGAGAGTCACTGGCCCTGTGGGAATGAGCCTGCCTGTTTTGCTTTGCTAGCTTCTTTTGCAGATCAGTGCGATAGATCAGGACTGTATAGGATTGAATTAGTTGGCTGCCCTATCAAGTTAAGACCCCGAGACTGCTGGGTCTGCATCTGAGGTTTTTGCCCTTTACTGGTTCAAACGACCTCAAGAACAAAGCCTCTGGAAAAGATGCTCCAAGCAGTATTTTTTTTTTCGGAACATAAAAGAAACCCACTCTTTGAAGAGCTTTAGCCACTAAGGCAAGACTGTGACAGACAAAACTTTGGTTCCTGAAGTAAAGTGGTGGGAAGGTTCTGACCACCCTGACTTGTCAGAGTGTCCAGTGGGTCCTGCAGTGGCAAGGAGCATGGACTTGAAGATTGGGTAGACCTGGTCTGCCTGTCATGGAGTCAAGTCTCTCAGCCTCTGTGTGTCTCTTTTTCCACTGGTGTAAAACTTAAGAACACCTCATACAGGTGTTTTTAGGATTAGGGTATTAATCCAAGTAGGATACTTAACTGAGCCCATAACAAATGCTCAATAAATGGTAGATATTTTTAGGGTTTCTTTGAAAAACAGACCAGAGAGTTTCCATCTTCCACATATAGAAGTTATTCTTTCTTTGACTGTGAGGTCTCTTGCCCTTTTGGCATCCAGGCACCCGTCTCTGAGAAGCATATTCAACCCTGGAATACACAGGCATTTTGCTCATGGACTGAGGTGGGTGGTGTGGGAATCTTTGGAAATCCCCAGTAGTTTCCTTCTCTCCCAGTAGCAGAGGAGGCCTAGAGCCTCAGAAGGACAGTCCCAGTCCAGCCCTGCCTGTCTGCTCATCAACCTGCCTCTGTGCTGCCTGGTTTTTCTCAGAAGGCCCTTGAACTCAAGAGGGCTGCACCTGCCTAATGAGGCAAGTAGGACTGTCCATGGGACTCTCTGGCAGGGCGCCTCCCAGACCAGGCACCTAGCTTTGTGTTTGCACTCTGACTTGAGTGCTATGCTGGATGTCAGGTTCAGAGATGGGTAGTGAAGCCACCCCTCCCTGCCCCCATGAAAGCAGATACAGTAAGGGGAAGTCTAGGCCAGGTTGGGCCACACAACTGGGCCAATTTTTCTAGCAGGAGGCTCCTATCTCTGCCTATAAGGCCTTGGGGGCTTGTTCGGTAGGGACAGAGGGATCTAACTGTGCGTGCTTGGGGAGGTGTTTGGATCAGGCATTTTGTTTGTTCACCTTGTTTTATTCCCTCCTTTTCACCAGAGGGCACAGCATTAGAGAAGCTGGACTTGATTTCTATTCCAAATCTATTGCTGCCCAGAGTTATAATTGGTTGAGAAATTCCCAGCAACAAGAATCAAGAACTACAAGAATGTTACTATATGGCTGGGGGTGACCTAGACATTCCTGCTCATGTAGTGCATATGACAAGAGTAGACATTCATAACACTCACGAGGCACTTGTGTATCAATGTTCAAGAAGCCTCTTTTTCAGAGGCAGATTGGCTGCCCACATAGGGTCCATGGCCACATACAGACCATGAAATGGGTTTTGCATATCCACGGTATGTCTACTGCATCCAGGGAGTCATTCCATTGGCCTGTCCCCTCTAGGTTTAGGAAGGAAGCAGCCTAACTGTGTGGGCCAGAAGGGACACCTTCTGAAGGGAGAAGCACCCTGCAAGTGCCAGTCTGGGGAGCTGCCATCTTCGGCCTTGGTGGTGAGAACAGTTGGTCCTAAGATCGAGGAGGATTAGGTAATTTTTGAGGCCTATGTCCCAAGTGGAGAACAGAAGTAGAAGATAGTAACAGCTAGAAAGAGAAGGAAGTTAGAGCTTACATTTTTTTTTAATGCTTTAGGCTTTGACTGGCAAGAAAAAAAAAAACCACGCTGGTAACCAATTATATATAGAGTCAACATGATTCTAGTTGAGTATGTGATTGTCTTGTTTCTGCTCCCAGCCCTTCAAGGAGCCATAATTTCTCTTACCTACCACTTGCCATTCTGTGATCTCAATGACAGTTCATGACACATTCATGAGTTACTGACTTAAACTCACTTTACCCATTCCTTTGACTCAAAGTGATGAGTCTGTGGGTGCCTTCTGGAGCACTGTTAATCTGTTTTCCATTGCTATAGCAAAATGGAAGAAGGCTGAGTACTTTATAATAAAACAGGTTTATGTAGCTTACAGTTTTGGAAGCCCATGGGTGTGGTACTAGCATCGTCTCAGCTCTGGTAAGGGCCTCTGGCTCCATCACTGCATGGCAGATGGCATTGTGGTGGGAGCACATACATGAAGGGTATATCACATGGTGAGACAAGAAGCCAGAGAATGAGAAGCCAGTCTTACTCTTTTGTAACAACCCACTGTTGCAGAAGCTGACAGGGGTCACTTGAGAACTACATTAATTTCTTTTGAGGGCAGCAGCCTCAGTGACCTAATCACCTTCCACTGCACTTCATGTCTTAAAGGATCCACCATTTCGTCAGAATCATCACATTGGGGACCAAGTTTCCAATGTATGAGCACTGGGGAGGAGTCATCCTTGAACCATCTCTAGATCATAAAAAGTACCCTGCTGCCCTCCAAGATGCAGTCCTTCCCCATTTTGTTAGGGACAAATGTACTCCCCTTTGTGATGTAGGAAGGGAAAGAGGAAAACAGGGTAATCTAGAATTGTTGGCATGTTATAGCTTTTATGACTGTTTTCTAGGAAAATAAGGAAAAAATAAAGAATTGAAACTGTTTGGAGTTAGGGGTATATACATTTCTAAATCATGGAATTATTTCTCCTTAAATGAAGTCTTATTACACACACACACACACACACACACACACACACATCAGCAAATACTGACAAGCAGAACTGGATATATAGGTATTGCAAGCGGCTTCTAGTTTTTCCTTTTTAGATTTTTTAAAAAGTTGTATAAGTACTTAATGAATGCAGTATAGACAATGTAGAAAATATGTATGATCAAAAAGAAGAAAATTGAGAACATTCATAATCTCACCCAGTAACAAAACTATAAATATTTTGAAGTAAATTCTTCCAGATTTTTTGTATATTTTAAAAAATTTTTTAAATGGAATTAGATTCTTGGGATGTAGCTCAGTGGTAAAGCACTTGCCTAGTATGCAGGGGAGGGTGCTGAGTTCAATCCGCAGAACCAAAAAAAAAAAAAAAAAAAAAAAGCACCACCAAAAAAGAAAAATTAAAGGGGTGGGAGTGATACCATGTCTACTGTCTTATAGCCTACTCCTTTTTCCACTTAAGTGCCTGAGGAACGTATTTCTGTGATAGTGGCTGTATTTTTATGCCATCATTTAAAAAAATCACATAGTATTTTATTGTATAATACAACTATAACTTACTTTATCAATTACTTATTATGAAGACCTTGGTTTATTTTTATTTGTTATTGTTGTTGTTGTTGTTATGCTGGTTGTGCTTTTAGAAAAGATACTTTTGCATATTCTTATTTCTCTAAGATGGATTCCTAGGTGGAACTGCAGGGACTAAAGACATGCACATTTTAAGGCTTTTGATACCTACTGCTAAATTATAGTTCAGAAAGCTTGTACCAATTTATGCTTCACCACCAGTCTGTGGGTACTAATTTCTGCACATCCTACCAATGTTCTTTTTCATTTTTACAAGTCTAACATGCAAAGTGTTATTTTGTTTTAATTTACTTTGATTACTATTTAGGTTGAACATTTTATTATGCTTGCTTATTAACATTCTGTGTTTCTTTTTATGTCTTTGTCCACTTTTCTTTTGAGATATTTGTCTTTTATTATTTTGCAAGTTTCTTTTGCAGGCAGGCACTTATGCTGCTGAGCTAAATCCCCAGCCCCTATTTTTGCAAGTTTCTTAATATATCAAAGCTGTTAACTTTTATTTTGATAAATGTTGTGTGTAGTTTTTCCAGCTTATTGTTTGCCCTTTGATTTGTGACATTCTTTAGCACAGAAGATTTACTTTTTTTAAATGTAGTAAACATATCAATATCTTTTGGTCTTTCTTTTGATCCATGTTTAGAAAGAGTTTTGTATTCCTATGCTACATAAATATCCAACTAAATGTTCTAGTGTTTTATCTAACATTTAAATCTTTTAACCATCCTTATTTTTCTAGTGTTTTATCTAACATTTAAATCTTTTAACCATCCTTATTTCTTTACCTTGGGGTACTGAAGATGGAACCCAAGAGTACCTTACCACTGAGCTGAGGATGTATTCTCAGCCCTTTTTATTTTTTATTTTGAGATAGAATCCCACCAAGATTCCCAGGAAACACTTGGACCTTTAATTCTCCCACTTCAGCCTCCTCCAGTTCTGAGACTGCAGGCGTACACCACCACACCTGCCTCATAATTTTTTTTTATTATAGGCATGGTATTTCAAAAGTTGACTTGTTATTCCAGTACCATTATTAGATTCCATGTTTTTTTTCTTAATATGAAATGTCACTTAACATCGTATGTGTAACCTATTATATTACATTTTATATAAACACTAGCACTCTAAATGAAGTCTTTGTTAAATACTACAATTGTTTCTTGGTTTTATAATATGTTCCACAGATTGATCTATTGTGGTGTCTGAACCACACATTTTCTTTAAGACAAATTCTCACTATGTTGTTCAAACTGGTCTCTAGCTCCAGGAGGCTCAAGTGAACTTCCTGCCTCATCCTCCCGATAATTGGGGTTATAGGTGTGCCACCATGCTGGAGAGACCCTCCCACCCTACTATCACTGGGAACTAACCCAGAGCTTTAAGTGCTAGGCCAGTGCTCTAACACTGAGCTACAAACCCAGCCCCAAACTTTTCTTTATCA
This sequence comes from Dasyprocta punctata, assembly GCA_004363535.1. Classification (NCBI taxonomy): domain Eukaryota; kingdom Metazoa; phylum Chordata; class Mammalia; order Rodentia; family Dasyproctidae; genus Dasyprocta; species Dasyprocta punctata. Next base: position 13,713 of record RJWM01020204.1, read on the forward strand.
GTATTTTTCTTAGATATTTTCCTACCTTTATTCTTCTAGATGAATTTGAGAATCAGTTATGCCTTTGGGGTTTTTACTGGAGTGGTCTTATAGTTACAGGTTAACTTGGGGATTTACCTTATAAAGTACTCCATTTTTCTATCTATTCCTATCTTTTGTTTCCTTTAATAGAGTTGGAGCTTGATTTTCTCTTGATGTATCACGCACATTTCTTACTAACTTTACTCCTATCATTTTATTTTTTTTATTGACTTTATGAATGGTTTGGTATTTTCACCATATTTTCTAATTGCATTTTGTTTATGTACCTGAGAGCTTCTGATTTTTTTACATTGATTTTGTAACTGGAAGGCTAACATGCTGTTTTCTTGCTTTTCCTTCTGTGAGTGTGTGCCAAAGCAATGTTTGACCTAATTTGAGGCCATTTCCTTCTGGGTTTGGGCCATAGCTCCTCCCTGTCATCCTCTGTCACTGTAACATGGGGCTTGGGGAAAGAACGGCAGGCACAGTCAACTCCTCGTCAGCTGCATCCTGAGGACAGACATACTGCGGAACAAATGCCCACTTGGGTCATCCCCTTCTTCAGTACTTCGGATGCCGGGGCAGTGACTTACTGTCTAGTGAAAATTAGGCACACAAATTACAACTGTGGCAGGTCAGGAGATTACAGAGGAGGTAGGACGTGCTGATGAAATATGGTGCCAATCCAGGGACTCCAGGAGAACCCTTAAAGACCTGTAAGTGTCACCAGCTTGGTCTCTGTGGTGGCTGAAGGCATGTAAGATGGCCCTTACCATGGCCTATAGCAGGGTTGGATGAACTTTTCTCCTCGTTAGAGAAACTGGGATCAAGCAAGTAGAATACACTCCAGGATGGTGTCCCTTCTTTGTTAACTCTCAAAACTTTCAGGAAAAAAGAAGCCGGTTATGGGGACTGGGTAAGGCGAATGAATGCATGTGTGGCAGGGTTTTGTGGGTAGTGCTACCTAGGAATTGCCATCAGGTTTTAGGCATTCTGCTTTGATCAGATATAAAGGTTAGAACTGCTGTTTCTTTCTGAGGTTTAGCACTTGGGGACATCCTAGTCACAAACACCCTCTCAACCCTCTCCCCTACCTACTTTTCTCTGCGGTAGCCACCTCCTCCCTCCCTTCTCTCTGGTCTTTTCTACACAGGTTCTCTAGAAAGACAAAGGTACTCTAAGAAGGAGATCGCCTGTCAGAGAATCACAGGGATGGAATAGTTAGGGAAAGTCATGGGGGGACAGAAGTCATGGACATGGGTTGAGTGTGGAGTTGAACTCAGAACCTTGTGATTATCCCAAAAAGAGCTTTGCTTGCACCTTCTGGTGCCTCCTCTGGGTGCCCCTTCCGCAGAGGTGGGGATGTGATCTGCTCCCATGACCTATGAAGGCCACTTCCTTATATGGAGTTTTATCCATTGGACCTTCAAAGTTCAGCCATGTGTCCCAAACTTATCTAGGGCCCAAAGCTGTTTATTCTGTATTCCCTTCCTTTTATCACTAGACCCCAAAAATCTGTGTTGTTTTTCAAGTCTCCCAAAGAGGAAGACACCACAGTCTTGGTGAGTATTTTGCTGCCATATTTTAAACCATCTTATTTGCAGAATGTTCAATTTTATAGCTGTTGTAGTCTTTTTGCAATATAAAATCATTATCTTATGTCATGAACTAGAGAATGAGGAGAACAATTCGACACCCTTTCTTTCTTTCTTTCTTTCTTTCTTTCTTTCTTTCTTTCTTTCTTTCTTTCTTTCTTTCTTTCTTTCTGAGCGTATGGCCCAGCTCTTCCTCTTCTACCCAGGTCAGTCTGGCAGGATCCCATTCTAAGTCCCTTTGTAGGTTACAGCACTTGCTAATCTTTTCCCAGTACCTTTTGGCAGTACAGTATAGTGGTCAAGGGTTCAGGCTCTGCAGCTAGGCCCCCTGGATTTGCATCTTGGCCCTGCCAGTCTCTATTTATTTGCAGTCTCTCACTTTTGCTTCCTTGCTTGCAAAATGAGATTAATACCTGTTACCTCACAGGGACTTAAGTTAGTTGGCTATGTAAGCATAGTACCTTGCATATAGTACATGTTGGCTATTATTATAATAAAATTGTAGCTGCTCTTGTGCTATAGAGCAAATTTGTATAAAATTCTGCCTTCACCCTGCCAATATCTTGTATGTAATTATTGGCGTTCTTGTTTGTCATTCAACAGACTGTGAGGGCCTCTTGGGAAAGGGTCTTTTTTCATTCATTTTTGTTGCCACAGTGCCTGACATATATCATGCACTGGAGGAATGTTTGTTTAATGAATGAAAAGCCATAGGTTTGGGTCACCTCATAGTGTGAGACTTTGAACAAGTCATTTAACTTTTTGGAGCTTGAATGTTTTCATGTGCAGGGTAAGAATCATAATACATACTTCTCTGGGCCTTGTAAAGATTAAAAGAGATAGAGATAGGCAAAAGTCTTTGCTACAGAGGAAAGCCAGAAAGAGAGAGAGGTTACTCAGAAAAGGATAATAGAACTTGAGCTCCCTGAGGGCTGGGGTCAAATTTTGTTCCTTGTTTCCCCTTACGATAGCCATGGTACCTTATGTGTAACATGTATTCATAAGTATTTGGTTAGATGGAAGGGTGGGTGTTAGATGGGTGAATGAGCTGAGTTGCACATACTCAGAACATACAATTGCGTTGTCTCAGCTTTCTTACGAAGAAGCTTTGTTTCTCTCAGACAACTGTGAGTCCTTAAGGGCTAGGTTCATGCCCTGGAACACTACATCTTTCATACTGTAGCCTGGGACAGAGGTTGCCTGGGCCTGGACCTAGATCGTTACTGGGGCAGATTCGGCTGCCCCAAATTTCCACCAGGTGGCAAGGGCATTGCCTGCCTGAGCGCCATCTCCAGCACCTTCACCGTCTGTCCACCAGGTGGCGAAGCAGGCTGTACTATATCAGATCCTGCTCCAGCCCCAGGAAAGGAGCCCCATCTCCTGGCTGAGACTGGGAGGAAAGCCTCAACTCCTGCTTCCTCCCAGGTGAGAGCCAGCTGAGGTCCTGCTGCCTCTGGCTGGCAGCGATGGGGGAGCCTCGTGGCAGGCCTACTGTCTGAGTCCCGTGCAGCCTGTCAGGGCTTTATCATGTGACTCGTCAGAGTGTGTCCAGGTGCAGCTTGACAGGAGCGTGCCCTCAGTGGACATTAATTGCGTGGAGGTATACCCGTGTGGGTGCTGACGGGGCTGCACTGAGCAGTCCCCCTCCTGTCCATCCATCTCCTTCTTCCTTCCATCCCCCTGTGGGTCCCAGAGAGAAGTGACCGCTGTCTCTCTGGCCCACACTCTGCGGCACAGGTTTGCCAGTTGCTCCCTTCACACATCTGAGATCGGGCTGGTCCCAGGACTGGCTGGCAGAAAAGGACAACATTCTTGTTCTGCAGGCCATGAGGAGCTCACTCAAATCCCGCACTGCTCCTGAGCTAGCCCTCGAAGCCCAGGGCCCCACCCACGAGTCCCTACCTTTTTATGTTCTCTTTCAGCAGATGCTTCTAGCTTTTTACTTCCACATCCTTCCTCTTAACTGTTCCTCAGACCACCTGATAGACATGTGGGTCTGGGTGCAGGCTTGGTATTCCACTGGAATAGGATGATCTGACAGGGGAAAGGCCTGGCATGGGACTGCTGCTTCTTACTGGGAAGGCAGACACCATCCCTCTGAGACTTCATCCTCTGGGATCCACACAGCCTCCTCCTCAGGACAAAGCCCTGGAAGGGATCTACCTGGTCCCATAGTCCTGTTCTATTATGGGGGCGGGCACCAAGGCTCAGCTTGAAAGAATTCCCAAAGCTATGTAACAGGCTGGCACACAGTTCAGACCTTCAGCATCTCTGATAAGGCCTTCTTTCTTTCTTCTTCTTCTTCTTTTTTTTTTTTTTTTTGTACTGGGGATCGAACTCACAACCTCACGCCTGCCATGCAGGTGCTTAGGCTACTGAGCTAAATCCCTGGCCCTATTTTTTGAGATAGGGTCTCATAAGGCCTTATTTTGAAAGGGCTAAGTGTCTCTCCCCTTTTACCCCCTGGTCACCAAATGCCTTCCTCTGGCCCCACAGCAATACACAGAAGCATCTTCATTAGTTTTTATTGTCTGACCTCGTGGGAGGGCACTGGGGCCACTTGTCTCTGTCTTTGGGCTGCAGGGTATTGAGGGAGGGGAAAGGGACTTGTTCTTTTAGGGATACTGTCTTGAGGGGCAGGGCTATGAATCATGAGATTGCCTGAATGTCTTTCTGTTCCTCTGCCCAGGAGGCGTATTCCTTGGGTATCCACCTTGTGCCCAGGGCTGAGAAGATGTAGGAGACAATGGAAATGGTCTCTGGAAATGAAGGTGCTTGGAACCTAGAGATCAGACTGACTTGTCATAGCTTTTCTAGATCCCGTACTCCTGGGCCCCAGTGTCACCCTTCCGCCTCTTCCTCTGCAGGCACTCCCATAGCCCCAACCCCTGTGACTGCTTAGTGTGGAGACCCCTCACACACTGCTGTCACAGGGCTAGCTGGCATCTCAGGTCTCCACCACTTCCTGGCGTAATCTCTGGGGCAAGGGGCAAGCAGGTGTCTACTGAGCTGGAGCTGGGGGGAGGCAGGGACCCTGCATGATCCCTGTCTCCTCCCAGCCCTCCTTTGGAGCAGCGCTCATGCTCTCCTCCCACTGCACTAGGGATGAAGAAGGAGCCGCTCACCTTGTGCCCAACCTGGTGTGCTCCTTTTCTAAGCACTTAGGGGATTTTTTGATTCACAAGCTTAGATCTCTTTCCTGCTCACAGCTACACAGTGTTCCAGCCCCTGCTCCCTGCCAAATCCTCTGCCTGCCTCCCCAGCCCCCAGCCTCGCTTCACCAGCTCTGGCTACTCTGGACACGTCTTGCCTTCTTTGGTTAAGCACATGTGCCCTTATTTCTAGACTCCTGCTTTTTTATGAACTCTCTTTCCTTTCTCTTTTCCTCTCCCTACTTTTGCTGGTTAATTCATACCACTCCTTAGAGCAGCTTAGATGTTTCCCTCCAGAAAAGTTCCCCAGCTCCCTAAGATGCAGCAGGTCCTCTGACCCTGCCTCTCTGATGCTGCTGGTCATACTGAGGCATAGTCACTTGTTTACTGATACGTCTTCCTTTCCAAAGGGTGTCTCTTTGAAGGAAAGGTTAGTTTGTTTGTATTTTTGTTTGTTTCATAAAGACATCCTCAGTTCCCTATCACCTAGTAGATGCTCAGCATAGATTAATGGGATGTAGGGTGATCAGATGGGTGAACAAGAGGACATTTCTGGTCTGAATCTCTAGGTCTTTCAGTATATCACTTCTGTGTTTCTAGGACAGTAGAGCACAATGGCCAGGGATCTTTCATTTATTCAGTAAATGTCACAGGCTGACACTGAGGACCCATGGTAAACAAGCCAGACATGTTCCCTAAATTCACGGAACTTACAGGCTAGCAAAGTAGACAAATAAATACAGAAATATGACAACATAATAATTACAACTTGTGAAAAGTTCTAGAAAGGAAACAAATAGGCTGATATAGGATGAGTGCAAGAAGTCTTGCCTGCAGTCTCCTATACCTCTTTGTCTGCACTGGCCCTTAGTCCCCACATTTATACCTGCTGGCTTTACATCAGTTCACATCCTGACCTTGGCAAGAGGGGACCAGCAAGCACTCCTGGCAGCCTTTTCTTTTAGCTCTGTGTCTGGAGTTAAGTGTTGTACTGGACTGGGTACAGAGCACAGCTCCTTGCTTTGCTGCTGCTGGGGAGGACTTCAGGACTCATGGGCAGAAGTGGCAGAGTCCTTCTGCCCAGGAGCTTGTCTGGTGAATGATCAGTCCCTGGTTACACATGGGGTATCAGCAGAACTGGGGTGGAATGACCCGAAAGCCTAGCCTCCTGCTGGCAACTGGAGTTGCTACTGCCATCACCATCCAGGAAAATCGTGGCGTGACTCTTTGCCCTGGTCTGGAGCTGGAGAATGCGAGCCTCCAGCTCTGTTGGTTGCTCTGCTTATATGAGCTGCTTTGTCCTCAGAACAGCCATTGCCTTCTCGGAAAACCTGTGGCTTTGTTTTGGGTGAACTTGTATTGGAGGAGTTGGGCTGGACCTCTAGGGTATTCTTCCCTGACAACCTGGGACATAAAGAGCCACCCAGCTCCCCAACCTAGTTCCCTTCTGAGCCACTCATACAGGCTCTCAGAGGTCTGAAAGGGGAGCGTGTACCAAGTTGTTCCCAGAGCAGGAGGAGGCAGCAGGTGCAGGGCTAGGAGGGTCAACCTGACCATGTGGGGTTAAGAGGGTGGTGACCAGATCCCTGCACTGAGGCAGTGCTGACGTGTCTACTGTCACCAATGATCCTTGCATCAAGGCACCTTTGTTTCCCCTTCAGCTGGGAGAGTAGATGCCAGCACCATGGTGCAGGCTCCTGATGGACTGAGGCCAGAATCTCTGCTCTCTCCCAGGAGACACAGTGTCTCCTGACAGTTGGACACAAACCATCCGTCCTGGCACAAGCCTGACTTCTGTTGACTCAGTGGTAGATACACTGTGCTTTGGGGCAGGGGCCATGGGGAGAGGTGGGAAGGGCCTACTCACTTCCTTAAACTAAAGAGGACCCAACCAATTCATTAACTTCATAAATCTGGTGGAATGGGGGGGAGGGCTAGAAAGAGAGGCCCCAGGGACTTTAGAGTCTTCTGTGATTCAGAGGGCTAACTCCAGCATCCTTTGTGTTTGGGCCTGTCCACAGATGCTTGTTCTCAGAGACCCAGGACACACTTCCTGAGCATACATGTGACAATATTTGTGCCCAGGAGAAAGGACATGTTTATGGCAAGGTTTGGAAACCTCTGACTGTGAGTGCTTGTACTTCAGGGGCTTTGTGTCCTTGAGGCTCGTAAATAAGACTAGACTGGACTGTGTGTTCATGACTGTGTGATTCTAGCATGGGCATCTAGGTGTGTGCACATAAATGTGTGTGTCTGACATCTGTGTTTCTGAATGTGACTGGTCATGCTTTCTCTCTAGAGCCATTGTATCTCTAGGGCAGGAAAGGGATGCGTAGGGTCCCGAAAGAGGAGCATACACACTGGAGATCCAGGCTGGAAATGAGAATTACTGTTCTCCGGAACCTCTCTTTGATCTACTTTTCTTTCCACCTTTCCTTGTTCTTTCACTCCAGCCTTGACCCACAGGTACATAGAGCAAGAGAAGACCTTAAAAAGGCTTTTTGACCAATGGTCTTGCCAGATTTGCCAGGCATGGCTGAGCTTGTTTAAGAGTTAGAGAAGTGAGAAGCTGGGCAGCACAGGGAGAGATGTGCCAGTTCCTGGAACAGAGCTCCCTTTTTTTCCTTGTTCTTTTTTCCTGGCTTGGAAATAATAGGTCTTCATTCTGAGATTAGGAGAAAAGGAAACAACTAGAAAAGGAACCAGTTTGAACAAAGACAAGTTGCTGGATGTGAACAACCCCATCACCACCACCCCTTTGCGATCAAGTGTCCTTACCTAGATGCGGTTAGGCATGCTGGGGTGGGGGAAGGGAGGGGTAGGGCAGGGATCAATGGGAACATTCAGGCCACCAGGCTTAGGGAGAGGTAGGACAGAGAGAGCAGATAAGAAGGTAGGCTCTGCAGTCAGCTAGAGCAGGGTCCAAGCCTGCCCCAGGTACTTAATAGCCATACTGCATGTCTCTGAGTGTCACTTTCTTCTTCTGTAACCTACAGGACCAGATAAGGAAGTGCATATACAGTGTTGGGCAAAGCACGTGGTACATGCCATGCATAAATGATGCCTGTATGTGTAGGAATTAGCTCTTTCCTCACATTAGGACCTAGGCAGGAAGATAAGGAGGGATTACTAGGCAATGTATCTTAGCTCTCTGCAGAAGAAACCCCAGAACAGATACCAGCCTGACTGGGAGGGGACTGAGTTTTCCTACCAGGGGCTAGTAGGTTTGACTACTTGTGTATGTGTGTGTGTGGATGGCTAGACAAGAAGGGAAGAACCCCATGTCTTTAAAGTAAGAATATGGCCTAGGAATATCTCTAGGCCACCCTAGACAGTGACTACACATGTAGCATGTCAGGTTGTTAAGTGATGTGAGGGATGTTAGAGGATTTCTAATTGAGACATACTTCCTGAAGGTCAAAGTATTGTGCTTGCCTGGAAATCATTTGTGGGTTCATTTATTCACCATCCATTCATCCATGTGATAGTTACAGAGCACCCAGTGCAGATGCCCAGGTCAACCAACTATGGGAGGCTGGGGTCTGTAGAGAAAGAAACCATTGAGAGTGATCATGGAGAAGAGAAAGCTGAGGAAAGAGCCACAAATGACCTCTGGGTCTAGGGAGGGCTTTTATGTGACTGCATCTTGCCTATGAACCTAGCAGTTGTATGTTTAAGCCACAGAAGGAAAGACTTAGGCTAGATTTGAATTCTTTATGGAATTATTTGGCATAGTTGTGGAGGAGAAGGGGAAGCTTCCTAATATGACTGAGTCAGAAGCCCCTTTGTCGGGATCTGGTCTGCCTGGGGCAAGAGGTGACCTCTTGAGGACCCCTCCACACCCGAGCGTCTAGCATACTCCAACTGGCTTGGTTGATGACTTACTCTAAGACCTTGGGTAGATGACTAAGCACTAATGAGCCTCAGTTTCCCTCTCTTTTAAATAGTGATGGGAGTGTTTCCTTTCAGTCCCTCCCTGCTTTCTGAGACTTGGGAAGGGCAAAGGTGCCCATCTCTGTATAGCCATCTTGATTGACTTCAAGGAGCTTCTGGGAAAAGTCATCTGATTGACTTCCCTGGCTACACCTGCACTCCTGCCCTGAGTCCCTGTGCTTCCTCCACTGTGCATCATCTCAAAGTATGGGCTGGGGACACCCTGCACTTGCTCCCAGCTTCATATGCCCTACAGGAGTTGATTCCCCCAAAGATGTCAAGCTCCTTGCCACCTCTACTTTGCGCCTTTTCTGGGATGCTCTCCCTAGTCTCCTCCAAGCAAATCCCACTCTATGCTCTGGGTTTCTCACCAGTCCTTCTCCCACTGGACATTTAGTTTTCTGTCCTTCTTATCCTCCATTGTTTTTATTCAGCATAACTTTCCTCCTTCTATACTTCCCTTAACCACTCCCAGTTCTGGCACTCTGTCTGCCACAGAGCGGTGATGTGGAAGGCAGGACTATTGGGGACTGGACTTGGGAGAGGAGGAGCCTGACAAAAAACAAAGAAAGGAAAGGATGCCAATGACAGGGGGCCCAAGAGCTAGTTCTTGGAGCCAGATGGATGGAAAGAGGCAAGCATGGCTAGAGGTGTGCCTCAGTAGCAGAGCACCATGAGCCCCTGGGTTCAATCCACAACAAAGAAAGAAAAAAAAGGAAAAGGGCAAAGGAGGGAGGAAGAACAGAAAGAGAAAGGAAGAGAAGGGGCAGCGAGAGGAGGGAAGAGAAGGGAAGGGAAGGGAGAGGAAAAGAAGGGCAGGAAAAGAAAAAGTCAAGCAGGCGAGCCTTGTACAGTGTCTCTTCTGCCTGGCCACCCATTTCTCTCCCACCGTATCTCCCCCATAACCTGTTGCTCTTTGTATTAATCAGGAAAGCAAGGGCTTTGGTGGAGAAGAGATACTTTGGAAAGCCAAGCAGCATTTTCTTGGGACTGTGTTGGTCCATTTCATACTGGGATCTAGGCTGGATGTCTTCGTCTGTCCCTAGGCCTGTGCTCACATCTGTCCAGAGGCCATTGAAGAGGCGTCCTGGACTAGCCTGAGGTGCTAAGGCAAGAGCACACGAGTTAGGGAGTGGTGCACAGCCTGTTATCAGCTGTGCTTTGATTTGCCAGACCCCTTTCCACCTCCAGTTCTTAGGGGCTGACTGTGTCTGGAAACAGAACTGGTGATGCACAGCAGGGATGGCCCCACAGAGCCTCCCTTCAACATTCCCAAGGGAAAGGAGGGACCTGCGGCACTGAGTCAGATGTGGAGGTCACAGAGGAGTGTGGTCTCATGCTGGTCAGCCCCTTCTGGGTCACCGTCCCTGGCCTGGTGGGAAAGGGAGGGCCGGCCTTGAGACATGTTTTATTCTCCTGGCTGCAGCAGGCTCAGACCATGGCTTCCACATGTTTCTAAACAGGCTTGATTGTCCTCTGGAGTGGTGTGTCACATGCAGGCGGAGCCTGAGTCCTGGCAGGAAGGGAGGCGGGGAACAAAGAGGGGGCAGACATGGGGTGAGGGACACTGGAGGTGGGCAGCAGGGGGTCCACATGGGGAGAGGAAGCCCCACAGAAGCTTGCTTCGTGCAGCTGCACTCACATGGGGTTGTAGGGCAGATGAGGGCACCGCAGGACTCCGCATTCTCCCTCAACCATAAATCCACTCATCTGCCCCACTCCTTCATGATCAGGGCCCAGAACCGTAAACAGCCTGAGTCAGAGCTGTGCAGCAGCTTATGAGCGTGTCAGTTCTGTCATTAGCTGTAATAGCAGCATCTCGCCCTGCTGCTGGTGCCTTTCATCCGGGACCCTCAAAGAGCTTGACAGACCAGCAAGGGTTCTATTATCTTCCTATTACTAATAGAGAAACCAAGGCCCAGACGGGCCTGGCAACTTTTCCAGGACTCATGGAGGAGTAGGCAGGAGGCCAACGAAGTGCGAACTGCAGGGTCTTGGGCTTGCTGGCCTCTCTCTTGCATCTCCGCTTCCCTGAAGATGCTGACAGGTACCAGAAGGCTGCGGGGATGCACTTGCACCCTGAACTTAGGTGGCAGGTCCTGGGTTTTTGGTTATCCATTTGTGTATTCTTTTTTCCTTAAGTTGCCAGTGGTAAGCAAATAACAGCAGTAACAATTGCTATAATTTACATAGCACTTACTGTGAGCCAGAGGACAAAAGCACTAGTGCTGTTTTATTCACAGATGGAGAAACTAAGTCGATAAAAATCAGAATTCAAACCTACATCTGGTGCCATAGTTTCAACTACAATATTGTATTGCTATTCCTGGACCATATCTAAGATGACTCTCTGTGTCAAAGCAGAACTTCCCTCAGCTCTGAAGAGATGGGCGCTCTAGTCCCCTTTCTCTTTCTCATTTGGGGAAAATTGATCTGGGGAAGATCTCAAAAGCTTTGGCCCTGACATTGGTTGTAGAAACATTGTGGAGGAAATTCCTGATTTGATATAGTTTCTGATGCATCAGAGCCTGGGACCCAGGAACTGGTGTAACATCCAACCCCTACTCATCTTTTGCTTAACACCAGCTGTCTAGGACCTAGGGGGAGGGGGACTTCCTGGGGCAACGGCCAGCACTGTGTGTGTGCTTGTCGACAGGAGCCTGCTCCCCTTGCCATTCAGTTTTGTCTCCAAACCCACTCCCTCTCTTCCACAACGCCGCCTTATTCTCAGTGGTGGGCATGCCAAAATGCAACCAGAAACAGCTCCTCCTTTCTTCCTGGAGAGACCCAGAGACCCTGCCCCAGTCCACCCTGAAGCATTTCTTGGGATGGAGGTGACAGTCTGGTAAGAGCCAAGCTGAGGATCTGGTTGTGCAAGCTTGCCATGGAGCCTAGGACAAGTCACCTGCGCCATCAAGGGGCCTCAGTTTCCTTGCCTGTGGAACAAGGGTATTAATCCTCTACACTCCATTCTGTGCTTGATTTCTGGTTCCTGGAGGCCTAGAAGCAAAATCTCTTGCGAGATCCCTGGCCTGGGTGCATCACAGACTCAAATAGCGGGCAGGTGACAGGAAACAGTAGAAAATTGCCAAGCAAGGTCACTGACCGTTTCTCTTACATACTTCAGTTTCGGCTATTTGTAACTTTCTGAAAAGTTCATGGTTTGGAGATTATTATTTTTTGGTCATTTTTTCCATATTTGGTTGTGGCCTAGAGCAATGGTTTTTGGAAAGATAGAGAGAGAAAAAAATAAAAAAGCCCTTCAGCTGTTTGTGAGCATTGCAAACACCCACAGAAAATATCCTTTTTCCAGTTAGAAGAAATAACAACATAGTTATGTTTTCCTTTTCAGCTCAAATGACTCCCAAACAATTCCAAAGACTCCAAACTTGGCTAGTAATTAATCCTTAATGAAGGGGATTGGACAGTGTGTGCTCTGCAAAGTTTGGAAAAGAAGAAGTTTCAAATTCAGAAAACTATCGATGCATGAAAAAGCACCACGTTCTTTTCCTGCTTGCTGGCCCCAGCCTCTGTACAACAGCCCCCTCCTAGGAAAGCCCTAGGAGATCCCCTAGTCTCAAACCGTAGCTCATGTGCAGCCATCCGAGGGCAAGGTGGCGATGCCTTCTGCTCAGATGATGCCCACTCTTTCCTTTCCTGCCGTCATGGTTTTTACCTATCTCAAATTAGAAGGGAAGGGCTCAGGCTGGGCAAAGATGGAGTCCAACTTGACAGTTCTTTGTAAGATTCATTAAACTGGGCTTTGGAAAGCTTATTTTTGGATCTTTGTCCCAGGAAACCTTCAGGAGGCACTGTGAAGTCCTAGCTCAGAAGTTCAGAGAAGTCTCTGGTTATTGAGTTCAGGACCCAGCGGGTGAGAATCCAGAAGGTCCGGCCCTTGAGGACCGAATAGCTGACGGCTCCCATCCCTGTAGGATATGGGGCTGTTTCTTAGATGGAAGGAACCCCTCCTTTCCTCAGGCTACATCCCCTGGCAGCGTCCTTCAGAGATCAAGGTTTGGGCCTTTCCTCTGTCACCTACCATAACCAGCCCCTCTGGGTTTCTTCTTTCGAGCAGTTTTATCCTGTGTACTCTTCACACCATTCTTCCTCACTCTGACACCTACACGGCACCCCCACAGCTTTTGGTAGCTGCACTTCAAACCAAGAAAGAGATGTCTCCCCTCTGCATCTCAAGGTAGAGGTCGGATCTGGGTGGCTTTGGAATAGAGTGGCATAGGGGAAAGGTGGCCATATGAAAGGACACCAGAGTCCTGCTGTCATATTCTCCCAGTGTCCCTGGCAGACTCCTTTTCTCCTTCGCTGCTTCTCCTCCAATGATTCATGTGGGCTGCGTCTCCTCCAATGCCCCTTTCATAGCCAGAGATCTGACTTGGCTTCTTGTTCTCATGATGATTGTACATGTGCAGGTTTGTACATATCTACGAGCACACTTTTGATTGGGGTTTGCTAACCAGTTATTTCCCATCTCCACTGAACAAGAGAATGCACTGACTCTGGGGGGACCAAAGGAAAACATGAGAGAATACTGGGCCAGCCCTAAAAGTCCTGCAACCTGGAACTAAGTCACCAAGAGAGGTGTGCAGGTACGGGCATGGACAGAAGAATCTGGCGAAGGCCCTCTCAACTGGGAGAGTTGAGGATGGACCCAGAACTTGTCTATCAGCAAATGCTAAGACATCATTCTCTCACATCTGTTTCCACATCTGGAACCAGCCAGGATGCTTATTTCAAAGTGCTGATGAGGTCTGCCCTGATTGCCTCAGGGAGAAGGTCATCTGGTGACACTGTCTGCCCAGCCCTGTCATCTTATCCAGATGATGGCCCATTTTCCAGCTTTTCTTCTCTGGGCACACCCGCCCAGAGAAGAGGGCAGACCTTTTGTTAGGCACTGGAACCTGCAATCCATTTACAGTTCTTGCTAGGTGGCTGCTGGCCTCCCTGCCTGGTCTTCTGGGACTTCCATGTCCTGCCTGTTGGGACTGCAGTGCTTGCTGCCCAGCTGCTGGCCATCTGATGGCCACATGGTTGCAGCTCCTGGCCTAGAGCCATCATCTGTTGAACCTATGTTAAGGTACATCAAGAGAGGCCACTCTCCTCCTGCCTTCCAAATCTGGGAGCCAGCTCTGGCTCATGTGGACCATCGTGTCCTCTTCATACCTTTGGAGAAGGAGCAAGAACCAGCCACCCAAAGCCTTCAGGAAGCCTGTGCTGGGGACCAAGCAGGATATTGGAAAGGCACCTGCTTGGCCATGTCCTTAAGGTACTTAGCGCTAAGGCTGGGAGAGGCCCCCTGAGGTGTGGGAGCCCTTAGAGGAAGAGAGAGCCATGCACTTTATGAGTGGTGCTTCCTGGAAGCAGACTCAGGGAAAGAAGAGAGTGCTATGAGTCAGGGAGGAGGAGGGCTTCCTCAAGAGGAGGCATCACAGGATGGGGACAGCCTGCAGCTTCTTAAACTGGCTTCCTGTATCAGGCAGTGTGTTGGGGGAGGGGCTGGCCATCACAGATCGCTGACAGGGATTCCCATAAGCTGAAGAGAGAAATGGAGAGACAGGCACATTTGGAGGGAGTGGAAGCGCTGCTAAGAGGCACTGTTTGTGTCCTTTTCTTCTCAATATGGGCTCCCTTCATCAGCTTCCAGAGCCAGCCCCGCACTGGGTCCTACCTTCCTCTGCAGCCTGTGCCTCCGTGTCCTCCTCCACACCATGGAAGGACTTGCTGTGTGGTAGCAGGGCACCTGAGTCTCACCTTGCAGAGTACTACCTGAGGGTACAGCTCTCAGCAGCTTGCTTCAGGCTGCATGTGGCAGGTGCTGAGCGCTCCTCTTACACTTTGTCACAGTTCTGCCTCTTCCCCCATTTCCTCAGACAGGCGCAACACAACGCGATCCATGGTCTGTCCTCAAAGAGCATCAAACAGGGAGCTACTCATTCATGTTCTACCTCACTGAAAAAGGGTGGTCAGAAGGCACAGGGTTATCATCTGAGCAACAAGTCTGGCAGACATAAAACGGTTAGTGGTTCACAGTGTATGTTTTATCACCAAAGTGAGTGCCATGGCCTCCCATGATTCCCTGTGGTCCATGGGACTTGGCCCAGTGTCTTTTTTGTGGCACCAGGGATTGAACCCACAACCTCGCACCTGCCAGGCAGGCTCTTAAGCCACTGAGCCAAACTCCAAGCCCTGGTTTTTTGAGGCAGGGTCACACTATGTAGCTCAGGCCGACCTTATGCTCATATTGTAGCCCAAGCCGGCCTGGAACTCACAATGCTCCTCCTACCTCAGCCTCCCGAGTGCTGGAATTAAAGGCATGCGCCACCACGAGCAGGTTGGCCCAGTGTCTTAATTCAGTCTACAAAGCCTTTTCCATGGGGTCTCCTACCAAACCTCTCCAACCTCAGCTCTCCCATTCCTCTCACCCTCTTTCTTAATTCTCTCTGAATCATGGCAGTTTGTACATCTGTCCCATCCCTGACCCTGTCTGAGCCTCCCTGTGGCACCTTTTCTTCCCTCCACATTGCTCACTCCTCTTCTGTTTCAGGACCCCCCTGGTTCATCCCCTCCTCTGAGAAACCTTCTCTGCCCATCAGTGCTGACCTCCTCTGTACTCTAAACCCAGTCCAATTACAACTACACTGTACTATGACTCGCTCCAGATTCCGGACTATAATCTCTTTGAGGGCAGGGTGTAACTCTCCCTCCCCAGTTCCTCCCTGCTGCCTGGCAAGGTCCTTAGCAAAATGTGGGGCACCCAGCCTAAGTTGTTTGAACAGAAGTGAACTGGCAAATGCAAGAAGGAGGGTCACAGTGCGATGACAATCATAGGTAGGTAGGTCAGGTAGATCCTGGGCTCAGCTAAGGTTGACTATAGGCCAAGCTTTGTTCCGTGCATTTCCTAATTTTGTCCTTACAAAAACTCCCTGAGGTGGGCATTACTCCTCTCCAATGTTACATGTGAGTGAAATGTAAGAGGGAAATCATAATGAGTTGGTAGAGACAAAAAGACATTTAGGGTGAAGAAAACTGTGGGCAGAGATACATGTGGGGCTCTTCACAGGGAACAACTGGGATGGAGGGCTTGGCTTAGGGAACCACAGGACTGAGAGGCAATGACATCCAGGATTGGCAAATCAGAGAACCTTTATATTGAGACTCGGAAGTGTGTCTTAATTGAGGTGTGGAGAAGCCATCACCTGTTTCTGAGCAGGAGATTGGCAGGATCTGGACATGGCATGAAAGATGAATTAGGAGACAGAAAACAGGCAAAATTGCCGTCCTGTTTCTCTGGCCATTTGAATTCTTCCCTTTCATCACTGCCCATGATGGGTCCTGACAATGAGTGACTTCGGGACCCCAGAGCTGGACAGCAGTTGCAGGTCTCCTGAGGCCCCAGCCTGCTCCTCTCTGATTTGGCTGAGGCTAATGGCTCAGAGCTGTGACCATGACATGGGCTGGGCTGGATTTCTCCTCAACAGTCACTTTAATGAGAAGCAGTTGTGCTTGCCATGAACACACAGGAGGCAAGGGGAGAGAACGGCCAGCTTACCCCCAGCCTGCTCTGAGCAGATCCCTCTCGGGTCTTGCTCTTCACTAACTTGGCACCCCTCTTCCTGCTAGTGAGATGTCTCCCTGCCCTCAGCTCTGACCCATTCTTCCTGGCTCTCTGGGTTTCCAGAGCAGAGAAACCACCTGGGATGAGAGCGAAGTCCCACAGGTGTTGGAAAGCTCACTGTTGGGGTCCTTTTCACAACTTCCTTTACACACCTCCTTCTCCCATTTATCACACGAACCACAGTTGTCACATGGACCACAGGGGCTCCAAAGTACTTCTTGTTCTTGTGTGATATATTTTTTTTTTCTTTTTCATTTGCCCCTTGTCTGTTTTTCCTCTCTGCCTTAGCTTCTCAGGAGCCGGGAGCCCTCCTAGGCAGAAAAGAAAAATTGTCCTTTGTCTTTTAATCATCTAGCCAAATCTGTGTTATCTTTTAAGACCCCACATCCTCCAGGAGGCCTGCTGTGACCACCCTATCTTATCAGTGTTCCCCAAAAGACTGGCTGGGTCCCAGCCCAAAACATCCTCAGGCAGTAAGGCCGCCCAGCCCTGACATCTTGCTTTGTGCCTCTGTGGCTGGTCTGGCTGGTTCTGTGGGGATAGAGGTGGGGGCAGGGTGAAGATGGAAGTGAGGGACAGTAGAGAGGGGAGGAGCAGACAGATAGTCTAGTGCTTTCTCTGCTGGGAGCATGCAGAATACCTGGTTTTGGGAAGGCCGGGGAAAGAGGCCCAGAGTTGCTCTCTAGCTTACCTCTTCCAGCTCTTCCCAACGCAGGAACCCCTTCCCTGAATCCATTAACCCTTGCACCTCACTCACAAAGGCTCCGTTAGGCTGTGGCCATGCCTCTGAGCCTTCAGTAGTTCTCTTCTTTGCAGAGCAGGGGCCACATCTCCTAGCTCAACCCCATACTCTTCAGGAGCACGTGGGCGGCTGGCGCCCAAGGTCAAGTGCTAGGCCAGATTCCCTCTCCAACTCCTTCCCTAGCGCAGACAGTGTGTCAGAGGCCTGCTGAAAACTCAGGGCCTTGCTCTTTCTTCTCTCTTTATTGAGGCCTTTTTTTTATGACTATGTTGTTGATGGTGCACATATTCCAGAGTAATATGTTCAGGATTAGGCAGCACAATGAGGTTATGACTCCCTCCTGTGCAGCCCCCACCCAGGGGAGCTTGCCCTCCATCTGGCCGCGCACATCTGGCTCAGGCTCACAGCTGGCCAGATGTTTCATCCTTCTAAACCTAGGCCGGCAGCCTCCTCGATAGGGGCTGGAGCAGTGCGTGCGCGAGTGCACGCTCACACATGCACACACACATGCATGCACCATTTGGAGCACTGAACCACTGAGGTCATCTGGCCCTTCAAGGGGGAGGAGCGGGGAGCTTGGCCTTGGTGTGATTATTCCTCCTCCACTGTGGTAGGGCAGGCAGGCTGTTGGGACACATCTGTGGAGGTATGTAAATATCAGGTTCCCTGCTTCCAGCCCAGACAGGCTAGCGGGAAGGACCCGCTTGAAATGAGGCTCTGAATCTGGAGCACACCCACCCCCACCCCACCCCCAATCCAGGGGCCGACTGCTGTCAGCAAATTCCTCCTGCACTTATTTTGGGGGTACTCTGGGATCCTAAGCCACACGGATTCTCCTGTCTCACACTGAGGAGTCCCTTGCACCTTCCCTTTACCTACCCACTGTTTCCCCACTCCTGCTTCACTTTCCTCTTTCTCTTCTCCCACCTCCTATAGTCCATAGATTGTGCCATTTAAAGGGCAAAATGCATAGAGACTGGGCCCTAGGCCCTCCAATAATTGAGACACAATCTGCCAAATTTGTTTGCCCATTGGTGTTGGCAGAGGCTGGGCAGGGGAGTGGAGGGGAGGAAAAGGAAACCACATTCATTAGATGCCAACTATGTGTCAGGCACTGAGCAAGGTGCTTTAAATATATTATCTTGGTTAATCCCTGCAATCACCCTGCAATGTAGATATTATTCTCTTTGTTTTACACACACAGACAGTGTGGCTCAGCAAGGCTACCTCTCTTGCCCAGTGCTCCATAGCTAGGAAGGGGCAGAGCCAGAATCCCAAACCTAGACTACTTGACTACAAATTGTATACCCTTACACCGTGCTGTCTCCCTGGCAACTGAGCTGTTAAAAGCCTTGACCCATCTGTAGATCCTCCTTCCTGGCTACTGCATCTTCCATGTCTAGGTCCCTGAGCTTGGGAGCTTTACCCTTCCGGCCGGACTGGGCAGGGCTTGCTGAGCAAGCCCAGGGGAGCGTGTACAGCAAGAGGGTGCTGGCCTGAGGGTAAATGTTGTAACCAGTGGGGTTTCTGCATGCTGTTTGAGGGCCTGGGGATTGAGGTCTCAAAAACACAATTAGGAGTTGAGAAAGCTGGGCAGTGTAGGATGAAAGGCACGCAGATGGGCTGAGGAGGCATCTGTGGGGAATTTGGGAGCTTTCCATGGCGCTGGAACAGAAGGAAGCTCATTAGAGGGAAAGAAGGGAGCCACAAAGCCCTGGCTGCTATTGTTACCTTATCATGCCATCAACCCTCCAAAGCCTCCTAGCAAATGGAACATTCAAAGGTCCTCCAGAGGCTTCCCTTCCTGACCACAGAATATGGCACCCCAGAGAGGCAGCAGGGGGTGGACAGGCGCCCTCCAGCCTGGCTACGACTGACTAGGTCCCCACGGCAGCTCCAGCACTTGGCTGCTGTGGGCTTGGAGAGCAGGAACAGTGGATGACCTTACCCCCACTCCCAATATACAGTTCAGAACACACAGACACACAAGCACACATGCTGTTGTATATCTTCCCACCTCAAATACAACTGTCAAAGCAGCACAGAGAAAGATACTTGTCCAAGGTTACAAAGCCAGCATCTTTTTAGATTGGGAGGCCGCAGTGGGCAGGGGCAACTGCCAAGTCTTGGGAGTCATCTAGACTAATTTGAAAGCCAGATCTACCTCCTCACTGAAGTGCAGCATGGTTTCCTGTTCAGGAACTTACCACGGGAATTGGAGATAGCATGGCAGGTGCTTGATGAATCAATGGGAGCTGATCTGGTAGCAGTGTCAGGGTGATGGCTGGGTAGATAACAGGAGTGAGGCTGGAATGTTGACTGGAAGAAGGGCTAGAATGGTGACAATGATAAACAAAAAAGAAGTGATGGTGACAATTACTTTTGAAGTAGACCTCAGTTTTGGAAACAAGAGTGGTCTGTTCAGGTCAGGTCCCTCTGGAAGTCTGGAAGTCTCAAACTGAACCCCTTCCTAATATTCAAAGGAATGGTTGGCATTGGGAGCCCTGACACTGAGCATGACCCTGATGTTGCACATGTCAAGTGCAGTAAGATTGTGTGGACCCTGGTTCAATTCTGACACCTAGAGAGGATTTGCCCAGGAAGGTGGCTATGATTGCAGGCAGTTGCAGGAGAGGTGATCAATTTGGAAATGATTTCCCAGGAGGGAACAGGTCCCAACACTACTTTATGGGACCAGTATCTTCCTAAAGAGAGATGGAAAGGCACTGCCTAGGTTCCAATAAAAGGAGGCCTTCATTTCTCCTCAACCTGGAGGATTTTCTCCTTTTAAGAAACTGAGTATTGCTGGGCATGGTGGAGCACACCTATAATTCCAGCACTCAGGAGGCTGAGGCAGGAGAATCCTAGGATTTTGAGGCCAGCATGAGCTACATAGTGAGACCCCATCTCAAAAAAAACAAAAACAAAAACAAAAAAACTAAATGTTTTGCAGAGGGCATATCACATCCCTTGATGTGGGAGCAGGGTTGGAGAGCCCAGCACTGTACTCCAACTCTCCAGGGACAAGCAGAGCCTCTAGTTCTCCTGTGGGGTGGGCCAAGATGGTTCTGCCAGCCAGAGAGGGGATAGCATGGACCATCTGTGTCCCTGACCTTAGGAGTTTTGTGTGTGGCTCACTCTAGCTGACCTTTCAAGAGCCACATTAAAAGTGTTGAAACCAGGCTTGGCCCAGCTCTACTCTAGGGAGCTTGAAAAAAATTTTTTTCTGTTAATGATCCTTTGAAACGGTCCTTTTCATCAGGTTTCCCTGAGGAAGAGTCTGGGACTCTACCCTCTCAACAAATTTTTACTTGTCTCTTTGTCACAGACACATTGGTCCCAGCAGCTTTTTGCTGTTTAGACAGAGGCAGGAGCCATGCAAAGAACACAGCAATTCTAACTGCCCTTGGGGAAACTGAACCTCCTCAGCAGCCCCTGACCAGGCTCTGAGGGTTTCTGTAATTTCCTGTATCTTGTTCTCCAAATCCAAGGAGAACAGGCCTTGTGGAGGAGACTGCTACACGTGAGCACCCAGTCATGGCCAGATACACAGCTGGCCCTTGCTTAGAGGCCACCTCATGTGTAAACCTGAGAGATGTGACTTTTGTTTTCTTTTCTTTTGTTTGTTTTGTTGAGACAGGGTCTCAGTATGTAGTTCAGGCTGACCTTGAAATCACAGTGTAGTCCAGGCTGGTCTTGAACTCACAGCAGTCCTCCTGCATCTGCCTTTTGAGTGCTGAGATTACAGGTGTGGGCCACCACACCCAGTGAGATGTGACTTTTGATGGCTTGAGGAAAGTTCTCGCATTAAATAGCAGCCATTCTGGAGTCATTTCTTACCACTTTAATCATTTCCAAGTATACAGTTCAGTGATATTAAGTACGTGCACATTGTTGTACAGTCATTGCCACTATCCATCTCCAATAATCTTTTTATCTTTAAAAATGAAAACTGTATCCATTAAACAATTAGTCCTTATTCTTCCATTTGTATGAATTTAACTACTGTAGAAAACTCATGTCAAGGAAATAATGTAGTATTTGTCTTTTTATGACTGGATTATTTCACTTACAGAATGTCCTCAAAATTCACCTATACCGAGCTGGGCGTGGTGGCATACACCTGTAATCCCAGCACTTGGGAGGCTGAGGCAGGAGGATTGTTGCAAGTTTGAGACCAGCCTGGGCTTCAAAATGAGCTCAAGGTCAACCTGAACTGCAAAGCGAGACCCTGTCTCAAAAAGACCAAAAAAAAAAATTTTTTTTTACCTATACCATAACATGAGACAGAAATTCCTACTTTTTAAAGGCTGGATAATATCCCCTTGCATGTGTATGCCATATTTTGTTTATCTCCTTATCTATTAATGGACATTTGAGTTGCTTACACCTTTGAGCTACTGTAAATAATGTTATTATGAACACAGGTATACAAATGTATCTCCTTGGTACCCTGCCCTTATTATTTTGGGTCTGTACTCAGAAATTGAATTGCTGGGGCATATAGTAAGTCTATTTGTTTTTCATTTGTTTGCTTGTTTTTTAGAAACTACCATAGTGTCTTTTACAACAACTGCACTATTTTACATCCTCACCAGCAGTACATAGGGGTTCCAATTTCTCCATACCCTCACCAACACTTGTCATTTTCTGTATTTTTTTAAGTAATCATCCTAATAGGTGTGAAAAGGTATTTCATTATAGTTTTGATTTGTGTTTTCCTGATGATTAGTCATGTCAAGTATCATTTCACATTTTTCTTGCCCATTTGTGTGTCTTCTTTGAAGAAATGCCTTTTTAAGTCCTTTGAAAATGAAATTAAACCCATTTTTGAGACCAGGGTTTTGTTTTGTTTTGTTTTAATTGACCAGCCCTTGCTATTTAGTTGCATTCTTTCTTTAGTTTCTTGTTGTAGACAGGAGTAGATAGTTTCTTGTTGTTAGATACATTATTTGCAAATATTTTCCCCAATTCAGGGGATTGTCTTTTTGCTTTTAATGTGTATGATGTGGTGGTGGCGTCAAGCCTTGAGCCTTGTGCATGTTAGGCATACACTCTGTCACTGAGCTACACGTCTAGCCCCACCTGTTCTTTTCCATTTTTTTCCGTAGTAGTTGGGATTGAACCCAGAAGTGCTCTACCACTGAGCTACAACCTCAGCCTTTATTTATTTATTTATTTATTTATTTAAATTTTTTGAGACTGTTTTGCTATGTAGTTTAGGCTGGTCTTGAACTATGTAGCCCAGGCTAACCTCAGACTCATGACAATTATCCTGCTTCAGCCTCGTGAGTACTGGGATTAGAGATGTGCACCACCATGCCCAGCTATTTATTTTTTAAATTTTGAGACAGAGTCTTGCTGAGTTTCCCAGACTGGCCTCAGTCTTGTGCTCTTCTTGCCTCAGGCTCTGTAGTAGCTGAGATTACAGGAATGTGCCACTGCATCCAGCCCTGTTTTCATTTATTAATAGTATCCATTGATGGACAAAATTTTTAATTTTTATGAAGTCCAAATTATTTATTTAATCTTTTGTTGCTCATACATTTGATGTTATATTCAAGAAATCATTGTCTAATCTGCTGCCACAAAGATATATTTAAACTATTCCAAGTGTTTTACAGTTTTTGGCTTTACATTCAAGTCTTTGATCCATTTGAGTTAATTTTTGTCTATAGTGTGTGATGTGTCCAACTTCATTCTTTTGCATGTAAATATCAACCCAGCCCAGAACCATTTGTTGAAAATTATTCTTTCACCACTAAATTATTTTGGCACCCTGTTGAACATCAATGGATCATAAATGTGTGGGTTTATTTCTGGAGTCTCAATTCTATTCTATTAATCTATATATCTATCCTTATTCCAGTACTCATTGTCTTGATTATTATGGCTTTATAGTACATTTTGAAATTAAAAATGTGAATCCTCCAAATTTGTTCTTCTATTTGAAGATTGTGTTAGCTATTCTGGGCAACTTAACAGCCTGGATTTTAGGATTAGTTTGTCAATTTCTGCAAAGAGACCAGTTGGAATTTTGTTTGGAATTTCATCAAATCTACAGATCAATTTGGGGAATATGCTATATTAACAATGTTGAATCTTTTGATTCACTAATATGGTATGTCTTTCCATTTATTTAGATCACCTCTGATTTATTGGACAGTACATTTTGTAGTTTTCAGAGTTTAGGTTTTACACTTTTAGATATGTTATTCTTCTTGATACCATTATAAATTAATTCTTATTTTAATTCTAGATCATTCATTGAAAGTATATAAATGCAATTTATTTATTTATATACATATATATATATTTGTCTTGTATCCTGCAACCTTGCCAAACTCATTCATTCTAATAGTTTTGTTTTTGTTCTTAGTGAATTCCTTAAAATTTTCTGTACACAAGATCATATCACCTATGAATAGTGAATATGAAATAGTTTTACTTCTTCCTTTCCAATCTGAATGCCAGGGCTGGGAGTTTGGCTCAGTGACTTAAGCACCTGTCTGACAGGCGCAAGGTTGTGAGTTCAATCCCCGGTGCCGCAAAAAAAAAAAAAAAAAAAAAAAAAAAAAAGCCAATCTGAATGCCTTACATTTAAATTGTTTGCCCATATGTGTTTAATATTTGGAAGAAATCAAATAACAATATTTATGATGTGAAAATTTTATGAAATTCACAATTCAGTGTCTATAAACAAAATTTTATTGGAATGAATACCTATATTCATTTGTTTTGATATTATTTATTACCAGTTCATATTCATCAGGTCAAAA